>ML058428.1:146605-288110 GCA_003013855.2 Liriodendron chinense | reverse complement strand
TTACTCCTACAATTTTTTATTCGTGTAAAAGATATCATAGCATTTACAATGAAACTAGAAGCATCTTATAAGTCATATGCTCTCATAGAGCTTTAATACAAATTATTTTGTTAAGGGATTTGTAATTATGAGTTTCATGCTTGTATTCAATAGACGCATGATGATTTTTGATATCCTCTTTGAAGGTATAATACTTAACTTTTATGTACTTTGCATTACTTGAATACTTGTCATTATTAGAGAAGATGATCGATTAAGATGTTGTCATTACAAATTTTCAGTGGCTTGTCAATAGTATTAACAACTTCGAGTTTTGAAATAAAGTTCCGCAACCACAATGAATGAGTCATGGTTTTAAAGCATACATAAACTTAGCTTCCATGGTGGAAGTAATAATAATAAAAAAATTTACACTCCTTTATAAAATTTCTCCATTAGTAAGCAAGAAGTTAAAGTTGACTTTCTATTATCTTTACATTCAGTAAATTTCGAATTTGAATATGCAATGATCCTCCAATTGATCATTTCTTTTATATATGAGTTTGTAGTCTTTCATTCATTGCAAATATCATTACATTATTTTCTTTACAGCTTTCTAATTATTCATATTAAGATCATTTTGATGTAATTTTAAAGTACTAACTACGAAGTTAATATTAAAGTATGTGCATTTTGACTATACCACGGACTATTAACTTTGAAAGCATATAATATTTTTTTACTCTAGTATGTTGTATACCATTTTATGTTATTGCAATAAGCTATATGTATTACCTTTCACGCTCGATACATCAATAGATAAGTAATTTTATATATTGCATTTCTGTAAACCTCTTTTGATAAGAGTCTCTTGAGGTAGCCCAATCATCTATCAAGATCTATAACATGATATCTTAATATCAATTATAAAAGTTGCACCACCTATATCTTTTATCTCAAATTTTTAAGTGAGAAAATACTTAGTTTAATATAAAAATACTAAGTCACTACTCGCCAACAAAATTTAATCTACGTACGTCATTAGGAATATAAGCTTATTCCCCCTAGGTATGTATTATTGAGTTAATGTCCTGAAAAATCAATGTTCAATTTTTTGTTAACCTATTTTATATGAATTCATTATTTCGGAATTTTTTTATGGAATATATTTATTAATATGAGTTTCTTGCCCTTGGGCGCCCTAGGATTGGACAGATCGAACTACGACTAGGGAGATATGTGATTTATGTATTTCATTGCCTCATCTATGACCATACAAGTATTTGGACATACTGTACCATTCAGATTGGTCATCTTATGCTAGGGGATTGACTTGGTGTCAAGATAATCAATTTCTACCATTAGGCCAAACTCGATGTTGGTGTGCCATCTCCTTACTCCATATAAGCATGTGAACATTTTATGAATGATTTTTTAAATTGAAATTTTGATCATTCAAATTAATAGGATTGCTTGTAACTAAACCAAGAGGCTCATTATATCCAAATTAGAAGATACTTGTGATCACACTAGCTCTGTCAAATTTACTAATTCGATGATGTGTGAATGGAGAGATCTTGATTGGTAATTCTTTAACTTACTTTAGAAGGCTACTTAGAAGTCATTACAAGTGGGTGTGGCTGAGAGTTTTCGTTAAGATCATTAAAATCAATATGATCTAACACATGATACACTTAGTTTGCCTAAAACATTAGCTTGTGGGTTAATCTTATGGTTTAGACTGTCCTTTAAGGATTTTAAAGGCTAGTTATCACTTTTTATGATTTTTTATTGGTTAATCAAAAGTTTTCAACCGCTAATTTTGAGTTTTAACTATTAATTTGTTTTAAATCCTACTTGATGAACATTCAATGCTAAGATATATTGTTTAGTTTTTTAGGGTTGTATGAGATTGAGCAAATGACGGTGACCATGGATAGTGGAAGGAGTTAGACAGTTGGGGTTCCTTCACAATATAGAGTGAGATTGAGACTTGTATCTAGTCCCGGATCCTTCAACAACATCACAGCTAGCATACCCCCATTTTCTGTAAACGTGCCTGGGCTTTTTCGAGCATAAAGTAAACAAGTTTCCTTGACAGTAAGGTACATAAAATCCTGTATGGCGGCGGAGCACCATATTGAATACTTTTTATAAAATCTTAACTCTTTCTTATATATATCTTATTTAGGGTGGAGGGAGGAGAGATAAAAGCTAGGGACGTCCAAACCCACTGGATGTCCATCTTGTGAGAGCAAGAGAGTGAGTGGAGGAGAGAAAAGGTGGGACCTCCATACCTTCCATCTCCTAGCACGCGAGTTGATACTTTTCTTTAAGCGTGGGGTCCAAATCTCAAGCAACTTAGGCCAACCCTTAGCCTCCGTTAGAGGTCTTGAGGTGACTTTTCACCCTCCTATACTTGTGATAAATTAGGAGAAACTTTATATATTGGAAAATCAGTAGCGACAAATATAAGCGTGTCTTTTTCCATGCACATGTATGATTATTAGACATGATATGATAATGAAAATGATCCATAAGGCTAAATAAAATTGAATTTTGAAAAGTTAAATTCAACTGCGTTCCATTGAAAATTCATTATATATATATTTAACAAAGTTTTTTCTAAAATTTAAATAAGGTATTGATATCATTGAACTTAAAATACTATGATTGTGAGAAGCTCGTTAAGTATATATATGAATTTCTTAAATTTATACACTAAATGTTCTTAGTTATTTACAGAGAAACCTTTAGATTATTGTTGGGTTCCTAACATATAAACACAAAAGAATATGGTACAATACAATTTGATTATATGGTGTTAGTGCACTTTTCTGTGGTATACTAGTGCACCTTGTTTGTCAATTACTTAGGTCAGTAGGTCTAGTGTCGGTTGAGCTTAATGAAGACAAAGACCGAAGACTCAAGTGGCCCGGCTGCATCAAGAAAGAAGAAACAGGTAAATGTGATGCCTTGGTGTGCCTTGCCTTGACCAAAACCTAACCCATAACCTCTTAGATGACTTGCACCACCTAGGTATACCTTTAGTCATCATCATTAGTCTTAGAACTCCATGAAAAACATGATAAATTAGACTAATTAAAGAGGTGGAAGCTGCTGCAATAAAAAAGGCTCAAACATCAGTTTTCGATAGGACTCCGATCAATCGGACAGGTGCTCCGATAGGACTCCGATCGATCGGACAGAAATTCCGATCAATAAAAAATTGTCCCAGAAAAAAATTGAAAACTCACTGGGCATATTTCCGATCAATCGGACAGTCTTCCGATCCATCGGAAGGGGCTGTCCGATCAATCGGACAGTGTTCCGATCAATCGGAATTTCTTCCAGAGACTTCTCTGGATAGATTTCCGATCAATCGGACTTGTCTCCGATCAATCGGACTGGGCTCCGATCAATCGGACACTTTTTCCGATCAATTGGAGATGCACGAATCTGCCCGTTTTTTGACCGTTGGAAGAAAATCTATTTTAAATGGGGATTCATTTTTTGAGCTAAGGAGGGGATTTTGAGGAGATAGAAGCCACCATTGCTAGAGATCATTAGAGGCTCTATCTCAAACCTATAGCAAGCCATTCTCCTTGTGTTTTCATCACAAGCTTGGGCCATTCAATGGCTTCTTGAGAATAAGACTTGTTCCCTCTTGATTCCTAGGGTTTAGACACCTTGATGATAGTTAAATCCTTTGTCTAAATACTACCTAGGAGTCCATATAGGTGCATTCCTCTAGGAAACCCATTTCCTACCATTTGTAGAGGATTCACCATTCCCTAGCACCTTGGGCATCTCCAATGGAGCATCACATGCAAGGTAGCTGATCTTGGAGCTGAAGCCTTGGCAAAGCAGAGGCGTCAAAGATCGGGGGAGCACAAGGGGAGCTGATTCAAGCACGGGAGAGCGAAAAGAAGCAACCCAAGACGGCGCAACAAGGGGCTCAATCCGACAAGTAAGCTTGTCTTGTTAAGAGTCCAACCACAGTTGTGGGGATTGAGTGTAGAGTTTGTTTAACAAACTCGACCTAGGGTCGTCAGCCGATCCTTGGCCTATTAGTTGGGCCTAAAATCTAGGGACGTCAGCCATTCCTTGGCACGTTAGTCGGGCCCAAAACAAAGTCTCCAAGGGGGAGCCACCAACAGGGTGCAAACGTGTAGGTTGGGAGGAACCTGTAAACTCCCCGGTTGGGTGGATCCGAGTTAAAACACCCTGGTTGGGAGGAACCAGATTTAAACTCCCCAGTGAATGCCGGTGTGCTCAAAGGGGTTGAGTACTTGAACCGGGAGTGGATTAGACAAGTAATCGAACCACTATACATCGTTGTGTTTGTGATTGTTCTTGAGCACATTTCTCTTTATACATTATGTTTAATTGATTAATTATGAATACTTAGTTAAGAATGTATGCTAGGCACTTGATAGGCACATCCACACTCACAAGATGTACTTTCACTACCTCATGTTGACTTGAGCATTTCTTGATCCATCCTCTCTAGTCCACATGAGTTGATTAGACTAGGTTGATTATTGCTTTATCTTTTGCTAGTCTATTAATTGGACCCACTTAGGCTTGGAAGCCGAAGTGTTTATCGCTTACGTAGTTTAATTTGTTAAATCTGATAAGTAGGCGAAAAGAATTTGAAAAGGTCCTAATCACCCCCTCCTATAGGTTTAGCCATAATTCTAGTTGCTCTCTAAGCTTCCGCACGTTATGCATAGGGTGTCGTGTTAGACTACCCGACGCAATTTCATATGGCTCATTCTAAGAATCTCGGTTTGCAATAATATTAACTTTCTACAATATAACAATATATAAATGGTGGAGATCGTACTGTACCGATGTGCATAAAGGAGATGTCTGTGATGTCGATCTGTCGATGTCAATCTCTTAAACCGAAGGTCTCTACCTTATCTATCCTAGTACCAGAGAGTTAAGATAGCCCAACGTCTGATCCTCTGATAGATGTCGATGAAGATGTATACCATTCATACAAGTGAACCACACGTGAGGATAATAGAAGAAGATGGAGTGGATCTCTACTCTTTGAGACTTTTTCTTTTTATCATCACATTTACACGTCCCATGGAGTGGGGACGTCTATGGCTATCTATTTCTCTTCTCTTAGATAGGATCATTATTGTTAGAACTAGAAAATGTATCGCAATGACATTTTCTGAAATGTGGTGTTTTGTTGCTCTGGGGTTCTGAATATAGAAACATTCGTAGATAATCACAAGCATTCACCAAAGTACACAAGAGAAAAAGATATCGCAAGGCGAATTTTATTCCAGAGATTCTGAGATCTTGTACATTCCAGGCCGTGATCTGGCACGAGCCCTTAATTACATCGAATGATCGATGACCCTTGATTAAAAGGCAAAAGACTAGTCAACGGGGACTATGGTCTCAGAGTTCATTGGTCACGAGACCCGTGTTTTGGTGGTCGCGGAGACCTGTATTTGTATGGTCGCGGAGACCTGTGTTTGTTATAGACTGATCCACCTTTGTGCGAGTCGGATGTCTATGTCCCATGTTTTGACCGGAGATCCGGGCTGAGACTGTCAGGGTTTATGGCTGAGATGGACGACTCTGGGCCCGCGCCTGTCAATGTAGGGACAGGTGACCTCGGGAAGTCCATTCTACAGTTGTGTGTACCTGCGCAGCTCAACCAGCGGATGCCGTTTGGATGGGTAGGGCATCGACTGTTCTTGGAATATCAGTTTTTAACAGATTGTGTGTGATAGTTTAGAACTCTCCTGGTGTGTTTATCGTGTTAACCATAGTCCCCTTTGCTTAGTCCAGACCTGGATTCGGGTCATATTATGATAGTACACGTAATGATGATGCATCAGTATGATTCTGGGCGCCGGCGGCCTCTTTTCGGGAGAATTGTTCCATTCAGCTCGTTGGGTCGGATCGACTCCGAAGGCTTGCGTTCTGCTCATTGGGTAGCCCGGATGGGTCGTTTGACCCTCCATTGCGTCCGGAACGCTCGAAACACCCAAAATAGGCTCAAACGGGGCTTAAAAATGTTATAAAATGAGGATTTAAAGGTGCTGGAATGAATGCGCAAAGTGCTGATTTTTGCGATCCGCTGGCCTGATTTTATTGACGCGCTGGGGCCAGTGCGTCCATAAATGATTTTCATGATGCGCTGGGTAATTTTATGACGCGCTGGAGCCAGTGCGTCCTTAAAATCTAATTTTTCGATCCGCGGGCTATTTTGCGACGCGCTGGGGCCAGTGCGTCTAAAATTATAATTTCCTGATGCGCTGGGCTATTTTGCGACGCGCTGGGGCCAGTGCGTCCATAAAATGTAATTTCCTGATGCGCTGGGCTATTTTGCGACGCGCTGGGGCCAGTGCGTCCTTAAAATAGCTTTGACTTGATAACTTGTATTTTTCTGATCCGCTGGGCTATTTTGCGACGCGCTGGGGCCAGTGCGTCCTTAAAATGCCACGACTGATGATTGGCGTAATCCGCCGAGGATTTTCCTGATGCGCCAGGTCACTTTCATGATGCGCTGGGACCGGCGCATCGGAAAAAGATGACTTAGTCATTCCTCCAGACCTGGTATGATCGGAGGTGCGATTTCCGGCGAGGGGTTCCGGCGGTCGGAGAAGGATTCCGGCGATCGGCAAAGGTTTTTCGGCGACGAGGTCCTCCCTCTCTCTTGCTGAATGATGCAAATGAGGTGGTGGGCGGGGTATTTATAGGTATCGTCGTCCAATAAGCGGCCGACACGTGTAGCGCGTCGAGAAAATGAGTCGGCGCGTCGATAAATGCGCTCGGCGCGTCGCGAAATGATTGGAGTCCAGAAGTTGGTTTGCAGGACGCGCCAGCTGCCAGCGCATCCTGAAATTAACTGATTTTTTGGATGCGCTGGGTGAATTTCTGGATGCGCTGGGGCCAGTGCGTCCATAAATTCATTTTTTGGATGCGCTGGACGCAGTGCCCTAAAATTCATTTTTTTGGATGCGCTGGACGCAGTGCGCCCTAAAATTTTTTTTTGGATGCGCTGGACGCAGTGCGCCCTTAAATGGATTTTTTGGATGCGCTGGACGCAGTGCGCCCTTAAATGGATTTTTTGGATGCGCTGGACGTATTCGTGTCCCACAGATTTGGGTTTTGCAAATTGGGAGGTTTGCGGGGTCCGCCTCGTGATGAATGCCGATGCACTGCTCCTATTTCTTCATAATTGAGGTACCCTCCCAATTTTGGACAGTTTTGGTCACGATGTCCGGTGGGGTCCATTACCGGTCCAATTTCATGCTCGAGGCAAATCTGGTGCGTGTGTCGTGATTCGTGTTGCGATTTTCGATGCACTGGCCCTAAATCTGACCGCGTGATGGTTTTGGCATTCGAATCATCATTTCGGGGATCCTCACTTTTGGGACCCCAACAGATGCCCCTCTGATGCGTTGTGATGGACGTATGGCGATCTATTGCGACGCATCGGATTTTCTGGGTCCCACTATAAATAGGGGATCCCTGGTCATTTCGTCATTTCACTGTTCATTCCCGGCGATCAGAGCTCCCGGCCAGCGCATCGATTTATCTTCCAGCGCATCGATTTATTATCGCCAGCGCGTCGAAATATTAGGTAGCGCGTCGACTTATTCGAACTTGTGTATTTAATCGACGCCTGCGCATAGCGCGGCCAATATTTTTGGACTTCGTTTTTCCTGCGATTTTCTTAACGCGCCATAGGCAGCGCATACAATAACTGGACGCGCTGGAGCCCGTACTTCGTTTTAACTTGAAATCTATTTAATCGACGCGCTAGGGTCAGCGCGTCCTCTCGTGCCTGTAGAAACTCCTTTTCATGACGCGCTGAGCCCAGCGCGGTTGTACTTGTGAATTATTCGATGCGCTGGTCCCAGCGCGTACCCACGTGCCTGGGAAAGCTTTTAATTGACACGCTAAGGTGAATTTACCATTTTTTGGACGCGCTGGGCCCGGCGCGTCATGTCCTCCGGATTTATGAATTTGCCTGATTTTCTCGATGCGCTGGGCTCTGTGCGTGCGACTTTGGGACTTAGTGAAATTCACTAAATCTGATACGTAAACCGGCTCCCACACATATCTCCGGACTTGATCGATTAGCCCGATTGCAAGGTGTGTTAAGGCCAATAGGCGCTGATCTCTAAGTTGGGGAAGTTGTCCAATTTTGGTGTCCCATCTTGGTGCGTTATCGTGGCTTAACAGACTCACTTGCGGGTTCATTTGACCGTTGCTCATGATATTTGGGATTTGTTCCGGGTGCGTGGGGTCTCATGCACCCTCCTATTAAACCAGATCTGCTTTGAGTATCAACAGGGTATGTGAAACCTCGCGCACCTATCCCGTGGGCTTCGGTGGAGTCTAAATTGAAATTTTGATCTGTTTAATAATTGGATTAAATTTGAATTGACCTCAATTTAATTATAGGGATATAAAAGGAAAAGAATAAAAAACTAGACTGCAGTAAAATAAATGGCGAGCGGTTCTTTCCACTCTTCACCATCAAGCTTCCGGCTACGAGTCTGACCTTTTTACATAAATGATTTAAATTTAGATCGGCATTGATCCGCTCTGAATCCGATCTATTTACATAAAAGAGTATTAGTTTTGATTAGATGTGATTCAAATTCGAATTTTGAAAAATTTAAACCGATTGAATTTGGATCAGACACTTATGATCTGGACAGATTTCAATATAATTCAAATAATGTAAATCCCTAAGCGGATTGGATTCAGATATTCAGATCAACACAGATCAACACTGATCTTGTCCAAATCCAATCCATTGACAACCCTAGTTTTGACTTGTAGAGTTGAGTTTGGGTGGTTAAAAACAAAAGGTTTAGCTTCCTAACTTGACTCTTGGTTGATTTTAGGGCTTTCAATAGAGTGGGTTGGATCCGAGATTTGATTCGCTCCGAACCTGTATAATGCGGACTTGGATCTTAAAATATGTCAATTAATTAAATGGACCGAATTCAGGTTCACAAAATTAAATCCGAATAATAATTGGGTCGAATCCGGATCTAGTAGTGAGATCCAACTGGATCTCTACTATCGCATGCAGAGAGCATGGAGAGAGAGGAGAGAGAACTCTTTTTCGAAAATTTCTCCGAGAATATCTCCAGAGTGACTATAGCTTAGTGGGTGGTACCCTAACCACGTGGAGCTTATATTGATGTATTGTGTATATATCCACGTAGTCCATATATTTTTCTATCTCATTTTATAGCACCATACCAAACCTTATGAAGATCCAAATCTCAAGTGGACTATAGCACAAGAAATAGTGATAAATAACTATTAAAACTTTTCATGGGACAACACAAGTTTTTGATAAGCTGATATTTCTATTTTCCCTTCATCCAGATCTTCTTGACATTATCAAGAGGTTGGATTGTAAATAAACACTACTAATTATGATGGGCTCTTTGGAATTTTCAATGGTGGGGCACTCAATCTCCACTGTTTCCAGTGGTATGGTCCACTTGAGATTTGGATATGTATAATTTTTAAATCCCCATCCTAAGATAGACCAGATAAACCAATGGACGGAGTGGATATACAAAATGTCACCCATGATCGTTGGGCTGAATTTTGATGACGCTAGGACAACGGTGTAGGAGGCTCGACACTGAACCCTAGTTGATCCCACTCAACCTGATCCAAGGCAGAATCGAGTCTACTTCATTTCAACGCCTCAGATGATTATCGTTTCGGCTGAAAATTCAATGATGCGTACTAGGCGGGCGTCAAATGTTGTACTCCAGTTTCAAGCCAAATCCAAGCCAAATAAGGCCGTTGAACCCTAGATGATCCCAACTCGACCTGATTCGAGATAGAATAGGGTTGTACTCAATTTTGTTGCCGCAAATGAGTGTAGTTCAGGCCGTTTATTCAATGAACCACATCTTCGTATCATAGCTCCTAAGAGGCTGAACACCAGTTTTAAGTGGAATCCGAACCACTTAAAGGCCTACTGAACTCTAAGGGCCTATTTGGATACCACCAAATAACTTACTTTTTCTACTTATAACACTAGATAAGTAACTTATTTCAGGTAAATAAGTTCCGTTTATGATTAGTAATAAGTAACTTTTTTACTTAAAAGTAAATAATCACTTTAGCTAAATTTTTTAGCTTTTTAACTTTTCTGGAGAGATGAAAGAGAGGAAAAGCTGATAAGTGTGTTATTTACTGAACATACTTATTTTCTTAATAAATATAAACTAAGACAAGCTACTTATTTTAAACCGCTTACGATCCAAACGGGCCCTAATTGACCCACCTAGACCCCACCAAAGCCTCCATTGGGCCTCGCCAAATTGGCGCCTCGAACAATCTCTGTTCGGTTTAACAAATTGTTAATACATCACATGTGATTCTAGCAGGCTCGACCCTGATTTTTAGCCAATTCCAATATACTTAACACCAGTCAACCCTAATTGATCCCACCTGAGCCCAAAATTAGATCTACACTATATGTGTTCCCACAACGATGTCTCTATATTATCCATACTTTCATCCATTTTTCCAGGGCATTTTCGCCCATGACATAAAAAATTAGGCATATCCAAATGTCAGCTGGCCGCATCAGAAGAAAATAGTGGTAGCGGTAACTCAACTCTCATGTGGGCTTCGAATCACCGTTCTTTACTTGTGATGTGGTCCAGTTTAGATTTTATCTGCCTCAAATTTCAGCTCCTACCCTACAATGATATGGGAAAACAGATGCCCAGATTGGATAAAACACATACATCATGGATGGACCCACTGTTACTCACATTTCATTATTCTCTGTTGTTTACCGCTGAAACATAGAATCATTACGAAGATGAGCATTTGCTGGGAACTTGATTAAATAAGGCTAAATAAGTAATGATGTTGTCCTTGTCGTTGCAGGCTTGCAGCCCAGATAGATGTATGCATTCTCAATCAATGCTGTCCATTCATTTTTCTATATCATTTTGGGCATTGTCCCAAAAAGAAAGGACAGATACATTTATCAGGTGAACCATAAAAAAATGAAACAAACATGATTTACCATTAATGGGCCACAACATTTTGCATAAGGTTGATATTTGTTTTACAAGTTTATGCAAGGATATGTGACATTATCAACAGATATGATGACACAGTGAATAACCATTAGTACCATATTCAAAATTCAGGCTGTATGGATCTATATGAAGTTATGAACCATCTCTCTCATACAGATGGAAACTTCCACATGGGCAAACGACGGGCATAACCATCTTTTCTCCGCCGACACTACACAAGCATGAAAGTAAAGTAATTAAAAAAGAAAAATGCCTCTACTATGTTAGATATAAATCTATCGTCACTCACACAGATGAAGCATCCGATCAAGCAAAGGTTGGGTCCCAGACCCTAGGCTTAAGAGGCAAGCTGCCCATCCAATTGCCAGCCCATTTGCCAAGGGGGGGTCTCAGTTTTCGAGCTGCTCTGCTTTGTAGTATGTGGACCTCTAGATGAATAGATAGCTGCTAGTATGGGCCATGCCTAGGCATGATTGGAAACACATTCAGGAGGTAGGTGTTGGGTGCGTTTCACATAAACCTTAGGATCTCGCCCTCCAATGCACTAGAATTATGGACTATGATAATGCAATAATCAAGAATAAATCATCAACCACACGACAAAAGGAGTTTTTACGTCGAAAACCCTCCAAAGAGGTAAAAAACCACGGGACCTCGTCCAGACAAATAATCCACTATCTCAGAGAACTATTTACAACCGATCACAAGCACACGCCGCTTGGATCAAACCTTCTTCACTCACGTAGGAGTGGATAAACAATAAGAGAACAATGAAAATGGAGAGATCTTACCCGAGTACGAGGACGTTGAAGAGCCGAGACGTCGTTGTACCGTGAATCACCTTCGCTAACAAAGCCTCTTCTACCAACAAGTTTCCTCTCTCTTTTTTCTCTTTCTCTTTTTTTCTCTCTCTCACCTTGGATGTGAAAACACCTTAATGGGATACCCTAACCACGATTTGGAACCTTTTAAGTAGAGAACCGGAGTAATTAGAACCCAAAGAGAAAACTGCTTATAAGCAATCCCGCGTCGGGTCGGGCGCCCGGTCAAAAGGGCCGTCGGGCGCCCGCCCAAACAAAAACTGTCCAGTGAGAAAATCAAAAGGAACTTCTCAATTTCGGGCGCTCTGACTAACTTGGTCAGGCGCCCGGTCACAAGACCATCGGACGCCCGACTATTGTCAAAACTGTCCAGCAACTTTCTGCCTCATCTGGGTGATTTCGGTCGCCCGACCACTCTTGGTCTGGGTGCCTGACCATACCCAGGCTGCACCAATCTCTCCTCTAAGCTGAAGAGGAAAACCCCATCAAATCTCCCCCTTTCCGACTCAGGAGAAATTCACCTTCTTCAAGCCAGCCATTTTTTCTACAAACCTCCAACTTGCCCTTGAACAAAGCCTTGATCATCATGTCTGAGCCATTATCGTCCGTGTAAACATTCTTAAGCTGTAGCACCTTCTGTTATAATGTATCCCTGATCCAGTAATACCGAATCTCTATGTGCTTCGACTTGGAGTGCTGACTTGGATTCTTGCTCAAGTGTATAACACTTTAACTATCGCAATAGACCACTTGCTCCTCCTGCTTCAGGCTGAGTTCCTGTAGGAACCTCTTCATCCAAAGCATCTCTTTACATGCTTCTGTGACAGCGATGTACTCGGCCTTTGTCATCGACAATGTTACGACCTTCTGTAGCTTGCTTTGCTAAAAGACCGCTCCCCCTGCAAACGTGAACATGAACCTCGATGTAGACTTCTTGGAGTCTATGTCACCTGCTATATTTGCATCTATGTAGCCTTCTAACACAGGTTTTCTGTCACCATAGCATATGCTCAACCTGGATAAGCCTCTCAGATACCGTAGTATCCATTTCACCACTGTCCAATGTTCTTTACCAGGATTGGCAAGATACCGGCTAACTACACTAACCGCATATGCTATGTCTGGGCGCGTGCACACCATAGCATACATTAAACTTCCTACTGCTGACGCGTAAGGTAACTTTCGCATCTCTTCCACTTTTGCCTTCGTCTTGAGACATTTCTTGTCGCTCAATTTGAAGTGACCATCCAGTGGAGTACTGACCGGCTTCGCTGCATTCATATTGAATCGCTCTAGGACTTTCTCAATATACCGCTCTTGTGACAGCCAGAGCTTCCTGCTGCTTCTGTCACGGGTTATCTCCATTCCTAGGATCTGTTTTGCCGGGCCCAAGTCTTTCATCGCAAACGACTTGCCCAACTCCTGTTTCAACCTATCAATCTTCTTGATATCTTTTCTCACGATGAGCATGTCATCAACATACAATAGCAGACCTAAGAAATCACCATCTGAGAACTTGTGTGTGAACACACAGTAGTCTGATTCTGTTCTGTCATATCAATGCTTTAACATGAATGAGTTGAACTTCTTGTACCATTGCCTAGAAGTTGTTTAAGCCCATACAAGCTCTTCTTAAGCCTATACACCATATGCTCTTTGCCCTCGACTTCGAACCCTTCTGGTTGATGCATGTAGATCTCTTTTTCCATGTCACCATGGAGAAAGGCAGTTTTAACATCTAACTGCTCTATCTCCAGATCTATGTTAGCTGCCAACCCAATCAACACTCGTATGGATATCATCTTCACCACTGGTGAGAAAACTCCTCGAAGTTTATACCTTTCCTCTGACCAAACCCTTTCACTATTAACCTGGCCTTGAACCTTGTTTGTGAATTCTTCTGCTAATTCTTTTTTCTGAACACCCACTTGTTGTTCAGAGCTTTCTTGTCCTTAGGCAATTTCACCATATCATAGGTGTGGTTCTTATGCAAGGATTCCATCTCCTCTTGCATAGCTTTCAACCACTCCCCCTTATGCTCTTCGGCTAGGGCCTCAGAATAGTCTTCTGGCTTTCTCCCATCAGTGAGCATAATGTACTCATGCGGCGAGTACTTCTTGGACGGGTGTCTGTCCTTTGATGTCCTCCTCACCTGTGGCTCAATAGGGGGATCAAGTGGGGGCTGCTCTCCCGGTCCGTCTTCTGTAGGGACTCCCTCATCCTCTACACCTTGTTGTACTCCCCCGTCATCAGGCACCATGTGAGGAGTAACCGGATCCATGCCCTCTAGCTCACTTGAACTAGGCTGGCTTTTCTTTGGCTTACAAATGTTTTCTATATATTGATCTTCAAAGAAAACCACATCTCTGCTCCTGACGAGCTTTTTCTTGGTCGGATCCGACAACCTGTAATTGAACTTTTCATCACCCCAAGAACACACATTGTCTGATCTTCGTATCGAGCTTAGACCTCTCGTCCTTTAGTACGTTGTAGACACCCCACCTTCGGCTACATTGTTGGTGGAGATAGTTGGTTGAATGGAGGACCATACCCCCAAATTCCAAGTCCAAACTCAGCCAAACTCACCCTTGTAAGCCCCATTCCATAGCCCAGTTCAAGCCTGAACCCAGTTAATCCAGTCCTAAATATCAGCCTGAAAAACCCCCCATAAGAAAAGCCAGTCAAAAAATCCTAAAAAAGTCAAACTCACTGAGTCAACCCACTGAGTCAACCTGATGAGTTAACCCGCTGAGTCAACTCGTCGAGTCAAAACACCTGAGTCAACCTGTCGAGTCAAATCATCGAGTCGACCCGCTGAGTCAACTCACTGAGTCGACCCAGTGAGTCAAACAGCAGCCCCGAGGGTGTGACCGTACCTCGCTGGAAATCGAGGAACGGCCGTACGGGCGGCCCATAGCAGGCCGCCCAAAATAAATTACGAAAAATGCCACTCCTCGCTGCTATAAATACCCCCCTCCCCTTCTCATTTCAGCATCCCTTCAAGCCCAGCCAGTCCGGGTGCGGTCCGAGTCCTCATCCACCCCTTAGCCCATTTTCCCACCAAGGAGAGCCCGAGTGAGGAGAGCCTAGCCCTGGTCCAGCCCAGCCTGACCACTGGTCCAAGTCTCCCAAGCCATCCAAGTCTTGATCCAGCCACTCAAAGCCAATCCTTGCGACACCTCCGTCCACCCAGCTATTATTTTTCCAGCATCATCTCATTTGCATCTAGCATAAGTGCAACATTTACTTTTCTTCCAATCCCCCTGCTTCACTGCAAGCACCTTGATTCTTCAAGCACACTGCATATGTCTTAAATTAAGCACCTGTCAGTTCGAGCGTATGCTCTGGGCTTGCCCGTTGTTAGAACCTGCCCATCAGAAACTCTTAATGTTCAGACCTGCATTCATGCTTCACCATAAAACACCTTGATCATTCAAGCACACTGCATACGTCTTACATTAAGCACCTGTCAGTTCGAGCGTATGCTCTGGGCTTGCCCGTTGTTGGAACCTGCCCATCAGAAACTCTTACTGTTCAGACCAGCATTCATGCATCATGTCATCCATGAGAATATACGAGGATTAAACTAGACTTTCAAGTATTCGATCGATTCTGTGAAGTAGAGACCGTACTTCGGTACGGGCAATGTGTGGGGTGCTTAACCTCTTCCCACCCTGTAACCGTGATCCCTTACCTTGAATCTCTGACCGCAGATCAACAGGAGTCATTTTAGAGGAAGGAATCTTCGGATTCCCTTCTCTAACGTTTCTACGGGGTCTAGCCGACTGTAGATTCGAAGTAATTGGCTAGTGGCGACTCTGGTCTTATATAAACTCACTTAAACACATCCAGCTTAACACGACAACCAAACGAAGCCCTAGAGAACGAGGCAAGCCAGTGGCACAAACGACGATTTCGCACTCACGCATCCTCCTCTCCTTCTTTTCCCGAAAGGGGAAGGGACGAGAAGAACGTCGTGTGGGAGCGCGGAAAACGGCGAGGGTCCACAGAATGGCGACTCCACTGGGGAAGAGCTAGTCCCACTAGTTGTGATCCGACTTGAAAAACAGAATTCTTCCCATACTTGAAAGTCACTAATCCTCATACAATCTCATCTGCATAGCATTCTACCCAAACCCAAACAAAAAAAAATAGAAAATCCCAAAACCAGAAAAAAAAATGGAAAATCCCAAAACCCAAAAAGAGTAGACTATAGTCCTCACCATTGCGCCTCCTCGGGCTCAACGTACGCGGAGACAACTTCCCTTTCGCAGCATAATCCGCACTCGGGCTCAACAAGCCATGTCCGACCACTAAGAAGAAACTCATCTCCTCCCCTCTCTTGAGATGACCGAAGCGCAACCTCCAGCGCAACAGCCCTATTGATAATACGCCAATCATACAAGAATTGACACGAGGAGTGAGAGCAATGCAAGAAATGCTCTTGCAATTCATGCAAGCACAAGCCACCGCAGCAGCCAACAATCAAGTTGGCCCAGTTCAGTAGTCTCAGCAGCCATGCCGGGTCCTTCCGGCCTCTAGTTCAAATCAAGCACAACCATCGGAGTCTGCCCAAGACTACCGACAGCAAGCCATCTCAGCCCTTCGCTATGGGGCATCCTTCTCAATATCTTCCTACGACGACAAGGCCATCTCAGAGCACTTCCGTTGCAGGAACATCCAGTCAGCTTCCAATCAATCTTGCAAACAACAATCTCAGTAGATCTCAGCATGTCCCCGTCGATGGGACACCTTTTCAATTTCAGCACATCCCCGCCGATGGGATTTCAATCCAATTTCCAGCAACAGGGACAGCACTGGCGAATGCCCACAATGGGGGTCAGTGTCAAGCCCACATCAATCAGCGGACAGTGGCGAATACCCAACAAGGGGGTCACTTCCCAACATCTCAGCCTCCTGCAAACAGGAGCACTTTTCAATTCCAGCACATCCCCGCCGATGGGATTCCAGTTAATTTCCAGCAATCTTCAATTCAGTAAAATCCAGTTAATTTCCAGCAATCTTCAATTCAGCAAAATCCAGTTAATTTCCAGCAATCTTCAAATCAGCAATCTCCAGTTAATTTCCAGCAAGTTCCAGTTCAACCTTTAGTACAATCTCCTAGTTCAATTACAATCCTTTCAAGCACAAGTTCATCAGAATCCAGTGCAGTCATCAAATCAATTTCAGCAACCTGCGGTCGCTTTTCAGCAAGCATATAGGGTCGAAGACATCGACCACTATGCCGAAGAAGAACGTGCCTTACTCTAAGAGGCACCAGTCGCTCGAACAGATCATTCAGGACTGGACGAGTTGCGGGAGCAATTCCAGATCTTGCAAAATCAGCTTCAGCGACAACAAGGAATCGATCTACCTTCGACCAAGTTTAGAGACTTGTGTCCTTTCCCAGATGCTCAAGTACCTCAAAACTTTGAGGTTCCAAAATTCAAAAGATACGATGGCAGCGGTTGTCCCACAGCACATCTCAAGGCCTTCTGTGGAGAGCTGAGTGCAATCTCAGGAAATGAAGGGGCCCTCATACGTTTGTTCCAAAAATCTCTGAAGGGCGACGCCCTAGATTGGTACACCTCATTGGACTGCCACCGCATCAGGACATGGGAACAACTTTCCCAGGCTTTCGTCGACAGATTCGCGTACAATCTCAATATGGCACCCAGAAGAGCCGACCTTGCGGCTCTCAGGCAAAGGAGTGATGAAACACTATCAGCTTACGTGGGACGTTGGCGAGCTATGGCAGCTCAAATGCGAACGCCTATCGACGACGAAGAACAAATCTCCATGATTGTTCATTCAACATATCTAGGCATATCCGGATATCTCATCTCGCATCCCTATGCGAATTTCTCACAATTGATCCGTGCTGGAGAGCAAGTCGAAGCAGGAATCCGTGCCGGGACAATCTCCCCATGGCCTCATCAAGCCACTCCAATCAAAAGGAACAGAGTGGAAGGAAGACCTATCGGGCACGGGAATGGAAACCGCAGTGGTTCTCCTCCCTGCCCAACAGAGGTAAACAACATCAACACCACTGCTCAAGGAAATCAACATGCTCCCCCACAGGGACGTCAACAGTATCAGCAGAATCAAGTTCAGCATCAGCCTCAGCGGTATCAGCCACAATCGAATCCTCAACCACAACCACCTCGACAACAGTAGCAGTTCAGAGGAAACGGTCAATACTCATATCAAAATAGGCAAAACTACAGGGAGTTCAGGAAATTTACTCCCCTCTCTCAACCACTTAGTCAAGTCATGGCTACGCTGGTGCAGAAGCAGTTACTTACTCTAATGGCACCTCGGCCTCCGCCTCATCCTCTGCCACCAAACTACCGAGAAAATGAGTACTGTGCCTACCATCAAGGACGTGGCCATGCCACTGATCGATGCTATACTTTGAAGAATGCTAAACAAGACCTAATTGATGACCGCAAGATCGTCATCTCGGTCCCTGGAACTTCTCCAGCAGCTTCCACCAACATCCTTCAGAATCCTCTGCCTCAACATCCGACGGACCCCAGTTCGTCTCGTGGCCCTGCAGTCAATAGTATAGAAGAAGGGGACCATCTCGATCGCTTCTTCTCCCCCATCCAATCCATTCATGCCTACACTTATGAGCCAACAAATCCTCCTCCGATCATGCAAGGGGCAAGTCCCTTTCCTCCTTCAGTCCTCGAGCCAGTAGTACTCGAAGGAGCACTTCCATACAATGTGCCAGTTGTGCAAGGGGCATCTTATGGCCCCTCATGTTGGGAACCAGTCGTACTAGAAGAAGCACAGTCACACATCGAGCCCACATACGAACCTGTCGTCTTGCAAGGGGCAATCTCAGCACAGGGACAATACAATTCACAATGGAGGAACCATACTCATCAGCAGCAAGAACCCATTGTATTGGAAGGAGCTCCTCCAATTGAGCCAGTCGTATTGCAAGGGGCAAATCCCGGAGGTGTGTCAATCACACTACGACAGCTGGGACGAACAGAGAAACCTCCTGCAATATCAAGAGGACCAGTATTCATTCCATGGGAGCCTCCTGCTCCAGGAACAGTCAAGCCAGGACCACGACCGTATGTAGACAAGCCTCGATATTACCCCTTCAGCACAGGCAACAATGTAGTCCTCAAGGCAAAAGCTCCATACGAGGAAGATCTGGTACCCACACCAGCACCGTTGCAAGAACCGGTGGTCCTAGAAGGCAAAAGGGAGGAAAACTACAAAGAGGTTCCATGGCACTATCCAGAATGTGCGGAAGTGGGAACATGAATCCCAATGGGCGTTGCATCCGAAGAGATAATCAAAACAGAGGAGATCCCAAAGGCGCTCTCTCAGGCCTCGGCAACAAAAATGAAGCCGCATACGATGTGGCAACTCAGCTCAAGTCAATCCCTGCTCAAATCTCAGTATGGGAGCTACTCTGCACATCTCGCATACACCGAGAAATGTTTGCCAAAACCTTGAGCGATGCTTACGTCTCCTCCGATACGGCACCAGAGATGATAGCATTGATGATTGGACAACTCCTGGCTCCACGTAACATCACCTTCACTGATAATGACTTACCACCAGAAGGGCGCGATCATGGGCGATCCCTCAACATAGCCTTATGATATAAGGACCTCTGCGTCCCATTGGTCCTTATCGATAATGGCTCAAGCTTAAACGTCTGCCCGCTCAAGACCGCGGAACGTCTAGGAATCAGTCCTTCACTTCCGACCCAGCATCATATGCGTCAGAGCATTCGACAACACCCGTCGGTCAGTAGAAGGGGAAGTCGACATAGAGGTACAGATAGGTCTGGAAGTCTCTACCATCACATTCCAAATCCTGGATATATCAGCCTCTTTCAACATGTTGCTCGGACTACCGTGGCTGCACAAGGTTGGAGCTGTGCCATCAACCCTGCATCAACGAGTGAAGTATATCTGTGAAAATCAAGTGATCTCTATCCATGCAGAGAAGGAGCTCATCATTCCCTCCAATGCTGCTGCCACTGAACCAGACATCCCGGTCATTGATATCCAGCACTCTGAAGAAGACATCCCGTTTCATAGTTTCGAATTCGAGACTGTGAACTCTATTGCCAATCCAGAACCGATAAGGGTGGACCGTGTCTTTTCACCGGCAGAACGTCTAAGTCTCAAATACCGAATGAAGAATCACTTCAAGTCCAGAAAGGTACCGCTGATATATAACCAACGCAAATGGGGACTTGGATACAAGATAACCTTAATGGACAAAAGAAGGAAGAAATTTCGGTGCTCACCCATCCAGTTCGTTAAGCCAGGAGAACCTTGCAAAGATCCAGGAGGGAATCAACCGACTGCACTACACAAAGGCCTCCCGATGAGCCCAACTTGGGCCACATGGCCCCCCATTCGATGGGATCAGATTCTCGAACCATCTAAACCTCCAGAAAAAGAAGAAAAAGATGAAGACGAAGAAGGAAGTTAAATACAGCAGCTTCAGGACCAGGTTACTCTGATACCTGCTCCCAACCAGGGGCACAACCTGCCCACTTCAGCATCAATCAACCAGGGGCACAACCTGCCCACTTCAATTCCAGCCAGTCAGGGGCACAACTTGCCCATCTCAACATCAATCAGCAAGGGGCACGACTCACCCATCCCTGCAGAATCAACATCAACAATCACCAGCCAGGGGCAGAAGCAGCCCATCCATTGGACCAAGAAAGGGAAGTGGCCAGCCCTAGATTGGTCTGATGTCCAGATTCCAAACTTGTGTCTAGCCGTGGAACCAGACGAACTCCAATGCGAAGTAAGTGATTCGGGAGGGACTGAGTGCGACTCAGATCTCGAACCCGACCAGCGAGAAGTCATGGTCATTGGGCCAGACCATGATTCTTCGCCCAAAGCATCAACCCCCACCTCTTCAGGGGAGGAAGTGCGGGGTCCTGAATGGTCATCCATTCCCCTAACTTTTGAATCAGCCAGAGAGCCATCTGAGGGCTCTGGCTTCCAAAAAAAAAATGCCTGTTTAAACAGTGACCGGAACTTCGGAACAAGTTGGGCTCAATCATGGTCTACAATGCCTGTTTGTTCAAAGTCCCGTGAATTTCAAAAAGCCAAAAAAATAAAAAACTTTCAAAAGCCAAAAACATCTAGCATTTCCATTTCAGAAAAATCTCAAAAACCAAAAAACATTTCTTTTCCTGCATTCAATAGTGTGCCAAGTTCGTCTAAAGAGTCACATGAGTTTGAAGTCGAATCATATGATTTCGACATCGAATTAGACTTCGAGCTCATGGGTCTGGACGAAGCTCGGGATGAGGAAGATGATGATCCAGCTCCCGAACTTGAGGATCTCCTCAAAAAGTTCGAATCTAAAGCCAATGTTGTAGCCGATGATTTCGAGATAGTAAACTTGGGGACACCTGAGATCCCTAGGGAAGTACGCATTGGAAAATCGTTGCCACCTGAGATGAAACAGAAAATTATAGAGTTCCTAGCTCCAAGATTGTCCAACTTCGCCTTCTCATACGAAGACATGCCGGGGCTCGATGAAGAGCTCGTTGTACATCATCTGCCAACCAAGGCAGATATGAAGCCAGTAAAGCAGAAACTTCGAAGAATGAAGCCAGAATGGGCTCTGAAAGTCCGAGATGAAGTCATCAAACAATACAACGCGGGATTCTTGGTAGTCTCTAACTACCCTGAATGGCTCGCCAACATCGTACCAGTACCAAAGAAGGATGGCAAGGTTCGAATGTGCATCGACTTCCGAGATCTCAACAAGGCCAGTCCTAAAGACGACTTCCCTTTGCCACACATTGACACTCTGGTCGACAACACTGCTGGATACAAGATCTTCTCATTTATGGACGGGTTCTCAGGTTACAATCAGATCAAGATGGCCGTCGAAGATCGCGAGAAGACATCGTTCATCACTCCCTGGGGAACCTTCTATTACAGGGTAATGCCGTTCGGTCTGAAGAACGCAGGAGCAACATATCAGCGAGCAATGACAGCATTATTCCATGACATGATGAACAAAGAGCTTGAAGTATATGTGGACGACATGATCGTCAAATCTCGCACAATTGAAGGACACTTTGAAGATCTGAAGAAGCTATTCAACAGATTAGAGAAATACAAGCTCCGCCTCAACCTACAGAAATGTGTCTTCGGTGCAATGGGAGGCAAACTCCTCGGCTTTATGGTGAGTGAGGACGGCATCAGGGTCGACGAGACCAAAACCAGAGCAATCATCGAGATGCCCCCTCCTAGAACAGAGAAAGAAATTCGCGGCTTCCTCAGCAGAATTCAATACATCAGTCGCTTCATCGCACAGCTCACACCTATTTGTGAGCCCATTTTCAAGCTCCTTCGGAAAAAAGTTTCAAAAGAATGGAATGATGATTGCCAAGTCGCCTTCGATCACATCAAGAAATATCTCATGAATCCTCTAGTCCTAGTGTCGCCCGCTCCCGGACGACCACTATTGTTATACATCTCGGTAGCAGCAGAAGCCATTGGCTGTGTCCTCGGCCAGCATGACGAGACCGGGAAGAAGGAACAAGCAATATACTATTTGAGTCGAAAGTTCACCGACTATGAGACCAGGTATTCCCCGATCGAGAAGACTTGCCTCGCCCTAGTCTGGGCAACTCAGCGACTCCGTCAATATATGATTACATTCCCTATTCTCCTACTCGCTCACATGGATCCGCTCAAGTACCTGTTCGAGAAGTCGGCACTCACTGGAAGGATAGCTAAATGGTAGCTACTCCTGTCTGAGTTCGACATCACCTATGTCACTCAGAAGGCAATGAAGGGACAGGCCCTCGCCGATCATCTTGCTGCCTACTCCCTCCTGGATTATCAACCGCTCAAGACATTCTTCTCTAATGAAGATCTCTTGCTTATTGAAGAAGAAGAAAAGAAGAAAGGTGAGTGGACGTTATTCTTCGATGGCGCAGCAAATTCTAAAGGGAGTGGTATTGGAGCAATCCTCTACTCTCCAGATGATGTCCCTATTCCTATCTCGAGGCGCATAGCATTCGAGTGCACCAATAACATGGCAGAGTATGAAGCATGCATCGCTGGCTTAAGGGAAGCCATAATCTTGGGCGTCAAGTAGCTACGAGTGTTTGGAGACTCACAGCTTATCATCAATCAGACCAATGGCGAATGGAAAACCAAGGACGAGAAGCTGATACCATATCATGTGTATCTTGACAATCTGATCAAAGAATTTAAGGAAATCACCTTCTCATACATGCCTAGAGCCAAAAACCAGTTTGCCGATGCTCTCGCCACACTCGCATCAATGCTCGAGATCCCAAAAGGAGCTTTAGAATGGGAGCTCACAATCGAAATTCAAGATGAACCTGCTTTTTGCCTGCAAATAGAAGAAGCTGAAGCTGTCCCTGACAAACCCTGGTATGCCGACATCAAGCAATATCTCGAAACCCAGGAGTATCCAGAGTCAGCAACAGCAACAGATCGCCGAACTATCCAGCGTTTGGCCGGCCAATTCACCATCAGTGGCGAAGTTCTTTACAAGCGATCTTATAATCACATCCTCCTTCGATGCGTCGATGAAACAGAAGCTGCAAAGATCATAGGAGAAATACACGAAGGAATCTGTGGCCCACACATGAACGGGCACATGATGGCAAAGAAGATTCTACGACTCGGCTATTATTGGCTCACCATGGAGACAGACTGTTGCCAGCACGTCAGAAAATGCTTCAAGTGTCAGAGCATGCGAATCAAATCCATGCCCCATCATCAGAGTCATACAACCTGACCACCCCCTGGCCCTTCTCCATGTGGGGGCTCGACATCATCGGCAAGATCAGTCCCAAAGCATCAAACGGTCATGAGTACATACTTGTGGCAGTCGACTTCTTCACCAAGTGGGTAGAGGCAGCCTCCTACACCACGATTGCAGCATCTCAGGTGATCAAATTCATGAAGAACAACATCATATGCTGGTATGGAATCCCCAATGCTATCATCACAGATAATGGGACCCCGTTCGTCAACAAGAAGATGGATGACTTCCTCAGCAAATTCAAGATCCAACATCATGAATCAAGCCCCTACCGTCATCAAATGAATGGTGGGGTAGAAGCCGCAAATAAGACAATCGTCAGGATACTCGAGAAGATGGTCGTGACCTATCGAGATTGGTCAGATATGCTCCCATATGCACTTTGGGCCTATCGAACGTCTGTACGGTCTGCTACGGGCGTTACTCCTTTCGAGCTTACCTACGGAATGGAAGCAGTTTTGCCAGTCAAGGTGGAAATACCATCACTACGAGTGTTACTCAAAAGAGGAATTGAAGAAGGAGAATGGTAATGGGCCAGATTCGATCAGTTGCAGCTAGCAGATGAAAAGCGCATGCGTGCACTAAGTCATTACAATGCTATCAGAAAAGGATCGCTCGGACTTACAACAAGAGAGTCCGAAAAAGAAGTTTCAAGGTAGGCGACATGGTCATGAAGAAGATTCTACTGTCGCACCTTCCGGATCCCAGAGGAAAGTTCAAACCCTCGTGGGACGGGCCGCTGATCATCAAGAAGTACTTCCCGGAGGCGCCCTCAGACTCACCAGCATGAGAGGGGTGGATCTTCCTGAGCCAACCAACGCCGACAACGTGAAGATCTTTCACGGGTAAGTTATTCTGACCTTATCAAGTGTTACTTTAATAGAGCTGAAGTCAAGAGGTCAAAGCTGAGACCTCTGAGAAATCATTCCGTCCACCAATAAGTGTTTCAAATAAGGGGATTCAAAAGGAAAAGACAAAAAAAAAGAGAAAAAGAATACAAAAGAAAAAGAAAAAAAAAGAAGAAAAGAGAAAGAAAAAGGGAAGCCAAAACAAGGCACCCAAGAAAAAAAAAATCAGTCCAAGAAGAAACACAGTCATCCATCCATTCATCTCAGAAGGTCGATAGCAAAGACCGACAGCTCTATCATTGTAACCTAGGATAAGGGCTGAAAGACTGCCATCGGCCGGCAACGACGGATTCCCGACCTTTAGCCGCCGCAGTTATCCAAAAGAAAAAAAAGAAAAAAAAAAGAAAAAATGTGTGCCTAAACAAAGAGGGCGGAGTGAAAACCCGAAAGGGCGCTCCGAGTAAAAACAGTGGGCATACAGCGGACTTGGTGAAAACCCGAAAGGGCGCCAAAGGTAAAAACAGCATAGCTGCCAAGGGGCAGGCAAGATCAAATACCTGGGACGTGGTGAAAACCCGAAAGGGCGCCACGAGCAAAAATGACGGGAGAAGGCCGGCTGTAGTGAAAACTCGAAAGAGCACTACAGGCAAAAATGGCTCAAATGAAAAAAGAAAAAAAATGAAAAGTGCAGGTACCAAGAAATCGGACGGTCCAGATCAGTTCAAGCAGTTACAGTTCAAGAACAAGAAGAAATGCAGTCAGGAATGAAGAGCTCTACAAACTCTGACAATCTCAAGAGGCAATAGTTTCCGTTGCCTGCACCTCTAGGGAACCAAAGGATTACACAAGTTAATCTCGAGACATCAGTCAAGGCATTGGCCGAGCCCCAGTTCTGATTCCTATATCCCGACACAAAATCCAGACAAACTCACAAGACAACTCATGGCACAATAGATTTTCAAACAGTTTTCTTCTTTTTCAATTAAATGCATCATATTTCTTTTACACATATCATCTTTTTCAAAAAATACAAAAAATGCATCATCATCAATCATATATGCAAAAAAAAGGAATGTGCAGGTGGCCAACACAATCAATCTCTACCCTCCTCCTCGGCCACATCAGGTAAGTCCTCTGACTCATAAAAGGATAGCCTCGTTCTCAACCTGCTCACCTCCATACGCAGGTAATGCGCCTCATCGCGCTCAAGGGTACGGATCGCTGTCTCCTCATCAGACAATCTCTGATCGGCAGCCAATCTCCTCGACATCATCTCGCAATGATACCGAAGTGCAGAGATCTCAGACAGCAGATGGCCATGAGTGGCCAAAAGGAAGCCAGGATCGATAAACGGGCGTTCCTCAAAGGGTTTGTATGAACCAGATGAAGAGCCAGCATCTCCAAGGATATCCTGCTCATCCTCATCAACAGTCTGGTGCCAACAAGGGATACGTCGATACAAAGACTGCTCAGCAACCCAGTACTGATATGGGGCGGTCGCCATCGGAAAAGTCCGCAGCTCAAAACCCAGCAAATCAGCAGTCAAGTAACTCGCCCAAGAACAATCAATCCGGGTCCTAAAGTCAGAGGATCTGGATGGAAGTGCTCGACGCCCGATACCCGTGAAAGCGAAAAGAGGAACATCCTGCTCATACCCAAACTGCCGGAGGAACCGAATGGGATGATAAGAGAAGTAAGATCGAAAGCCTACCAACATCAGAGGAAGGCGGTGTGCATCACAAAGCACTGGAGGAAGTGAAAGCCAAGATGACTCCCAACGAACGTTCCAGTCACGAAGTTCAGCGAACATCCTGCGATACAAGGGCTCGCTCATCCTAGCTGTATGAGGAAGAAACTCCATGATGTGTCGCATAAGGTCTGGGCAACGAGTGTCAGGAAAAGGTACAGGAACGGTCAACGAAAGACGCTGCCATAGCCAGACCTGATCACAAAAAAGAAAGTTCAGCTAGAGCCAAACAATTCACAACGAAGCAAGAAGGAAAAAAGGTGTGGAAAAGATACCTGAAGAAAGGCACAGCAGCCGCGAAGGACACGAGTGCGGCCTAGGGCGCAGTCAGTCAGCCCATTAAACAGCTCGGCCAAGATGAGAGAAATGGTCCCCTGCCGTCGGATAGCTCGGCTCATCACCTCAAAAAGCAGAGGAGTCTGGGACCTGCGCCATCCCGAGAACAGCACCTCAGCTATCAAGCAGAACATCAGTGCGTTCCGAGCGAAGGTAGAATCGGCCACACTCCGAAGACCCGAAAAAAGATCATATAACAAGTCCAAGGAGAACACTACAGCATCCTGGCCGGCAGCTGCAGGCCGAACAAGATAGGGGATCCCGAACCAGTTCTGCGGTGTAGCAGTCTTCGGCGATGTCTTCGGCGAGAAATACTAAGTATAATCTCAGGGCAAGCCTGTCAAGCGTGCAAGCTCCTCCAAAGAAGGCCCCATCTCCATATCGTTGAACGCAAACAAGTTCAACGAAGGGACCCAGTCAATCAATGCAGCTCCGAGCATCCTCCAATCAATATCAACTCTAGCCATATGAACCAGACTGCCAAAGCCATAGGACTCTAACTCCCGAATCTCATAAGCTGACAAGCTGTCAAGCCAAGCAAGCAGTCGTGGCGAGCAAGAAGGACGAGGAAGCAGCTGACAAGTCCTCACTGGTACCCCATCCAGAACAAAAGGCCCAGAAGTCAACGATGACTCATCAAGGATTGGAAGGTCAACGGGCGAAGGAGAAGGAAAAGCTGGAACCTCTGCAGACTCGACAGCCCCTGACCTGCCCTCTGTAACGGCTATGTCTGATATAGTCGCATCACTGTTTGTAGCTGTCATAACCTCAACCGCATGAGAAGACTCGCCCACCTCATGAACAGAGTGCGCAAAAGACCGACGATCAGGAGAAGGACGATACTCCCCATCAAAAGGGCTACCAGTAAAGATCACACCGCACATCGTGGCATCCTAACCAATCTGACAGTCAAAGAAAGCATCTGAACCATCCAGAAGGGTCCCGGCTACCCCGATCGAAGAATCAACGGCCAGATCTGGACCTGCGGCCCTCTCCAGTAGGAAATCATGAATCCAATCATCATCCTGGCCGATCAAAGGGATCATCGAGGCATCTGCACCGTCCATCATCAGGGGGACATCATCAATGACAACATCAAGTCCACCCAAGCAAGTGTGTCGCACATCCTGGCCCTCATCAAGAGCATCCAAACCGTCAAAGGTATCATCTAAGCCATCCATCCCATCCAGACATGAGATCAGCCCATCTATGTCCATCATGGTCCCATCACCACCATCCATCACATCATCCATGTGGCCCACATTCAAGGGAAGCATAGCCTCACCTATGTCCCATCCCATCATCCTATCTATACCATCCATTCCTCTCATAATGAAGGCCCCATTCAAATCAGAAATTCCAGCCATCCCCCCATTAATGGGGCCATTTAAAGCTCCACCAACCACCAAGCTTAAGTCTTCATCAATGCCCTCTCTTAATGCCACATCTACCCCATCCATTAAAGGCATCTCCCCATTATCAAAGCTCAGTTGAAAATCTGAAGTGTGGGACCCACCATGGGCAGCCCCCACAGCCCCTAAATCTCCACCATCCATGGCCCAAGAAAGGACAAAGCAAGATGATGACAAGATGATGAGGAAAGAAGGGACAAAATGAAGATTCATGGCTGGAATTGAATGATCCAGTGCAGAGAATGTGGGGACAAGAGAAACAGACAGCAGGGAATGTCCGAGCACGAGCCAGCCCAGGCCGCTCAAGAGGCGAGCCCTGGGCGGCTTGCTCTGGGCCGCCCGTACGGACGCGGTTCCTCTCTCTCCGCGGGATTGGCTCCAGGATTCTTGGTAGGTGAGGCTGACAGTCCACGTCAGCAGATGGCACTTCGTGTGCCGCCCAAGGCTCCGGTCCACTCCAGATTTCGATTGAGGCTGATCAAGATCATATAAAAGGTGCCCCACCGGTCCAATCACGAAGCAATGCAGCCAGAACATGGTTGATCAAGTCAAAGAGAAGGAAAGGTGGTCAAGTGGGAGCCACAAGCAATCCAAGTCATTCAAAAATTAGATCATCATGATCTAAACCATTGAAGAACCTGCATGAGCCATCAAACAACAAGATCAAAGGGCTGATCATCAAAAGAAGGGCCAGAATCCAAGATCTAATCATCAAGTGGGCCCACAAAGCCAAGTCAAGCGATCTGAGACGTTCAAGCCATCATCTGCACCATGAGAAACCTTCTTAGCCCCACAAATCATCAAAAGAGGTGCCCCAAAGTAAAGCCAAGGTTTCAAGTGGGCCCACAGGGACAAATCTAGCAATCTGAACCATTCAAGGGCTAAATCATCAGGATCCAAACCATTGAAAAGCTTACCCAAGTCATGGAGCAGCAAGATCAAAGGTTCGATCATCAAAAGAAGTGCCAGAATCCAAGATCTAATCATCAAGTGGGCCCACAAGGCCTAATCAAGCAATCTGAACCGTTCAAGTCATCAGCCATGCAGTTAAAAAGCCTCATCTTCAGCAAATCATTAAGGAACAAGTCAAAGGTCAAAGCATCCAGACATCATCAAGGAATTTGAGACAAGTCAAGAACCGTATATTCATTCAAAAAAGCTTGATACAAAAGAAGATGAAAGCAAAAAGAACAAAGCCATACAAAGCGGAATACAAAAGCAAGCTACAAGTCGCCAACATAGTCATCATCATCCCTCCTCTCGTCCCGCTCCCGACGATAAAGATCCATCAAAGGAGCTGTCACCGAGCCTCCAGCATATCTGCGACGGCCACCTGGAACATAAAGCGAAGGAAGCAGAGGCCCCTGGCCGAACAGCAAATACCATTCATCATAGTCACGATCCGGGATCGTGAAACGAAATCCAGGCTGGCCCACGAGAGCCTCAGCTCTCTCATCAACTGGCATCCGAGCAGCTGGGGGAGGTGCAGAACAAGGGACCCGAGCCACCCCAGTAACCTGCCGAAGCAACCTCTCCCCCAGATACCACTGAAAAGATTCAGCGTCGGAAAGCATGATACGGAGACATGAAGCATCATATGCCTCCACACGCTGGGGGGTGTAATAGAGAGGGAAACTGGCATACGGCATCCGAGCAAGCTGCAGCAAATGAGGTCATCGCGATCAGTTACAGTACAGCACGAGGGCAAAGAAAAGCAAGATACTTACGTCCTCAACGGTCAACCCGTCTATGTCAGCGCGCCAATTGTCCCCAGAAACTTGGGCGTTCTGCTGACGGTTTTGCTGGTGCCAGTACATATGGCGATATAAAGAGGGTTCAACATCGTCTCGCATCCTCGGCGCGAGATGGGGAAAATGGTCATAAAAGCAGGTCTGGGCAAAAGACACATCCATGGATCAAAGAAAGAAAGAAGGCGAAAGCCCTTCAAGAAAGGTGAAAGAAGAGATACCTCAACGACAGGCCAAAAACCTGTGAAGGACCGGCTATGCCGACAGGTCTTGTCCAGACCTTGGAAGATACGGGTCAAGATAGCCCCGTTCCAGTTATAGGGATGATGAGGATCCTCGACTAAACGAAGAAACTTGGGATCAACCCTCTCATTCGCATGGCAAAAAAGGAAGAACCCGAAGGCATAAGTGATCATGGCCCGGGCTTTGTGGAGGGCCTCTCGCTCGGTGGTAGGGATGACGGAGGCAAAAGTGTTTTAGAACCATCGCATCTTACTTGATAGCCTTGAAATTCACTCTCGGGTAGGACATCACCAACAAGCCGTAACCAGTCAGTGGAAGTGAGGGGAGCTAGAGAGCTGACTTGAGGAACAATTGTTCCATGAAACGGAAAGCCTACTTGCATATAAATGTCCAAGGGGGTTATTCCCCATTCACCACAAGGGAGTTGGAAGGTGTGGGTCTCATCCCGCCACCTCTCACAAAGGGCCGCGAGCATCATGCGGTTAGCATCGTTATTACAGAAACGTAAGGTGAGGAGGCCAGCAAAGGTAGTACCATCCAATAGTCGTTCTAGCAAGGGCTGTGGATCCTTCACCCAGTTGTCCTAACGATCCCTGGTACCTCGACCCTTGACAGCAGGAAGAGGTTGATGCTCCATAGCTAAGGAACACATGTGGTCCCCTCGGCGGACGATGAAGGCAGGATCATCTTCATTAATCACTCGGTGACCTCTAGTACCATCCGCCATTGAATCCTACAAGCCTGGCAAGGTAAGTCCCTATCCCTTACCCGTTAAAATCCAAATTATCATCCAAGAAACCCATGGGATTGGACTCACATTCAAATGCAAAATCTAAAGTCCAACTCCATGTGTCACTTAGGATATATGTTGGGCCCATTGGAAAAAGTAAGGCCCACCTTAAAGAAGGTGGCATGGCATGCCTTAGGCAAGAAAAGTCTATCATCCAAAGACATATTTTGGACAACAAATGCACTCAAGTGCCATGAGATCAACAAAGGATCTTAATTCACATGAAGCCCCTCTTCAAAGTCCATATGTGGCCAAAAGATTGATCCACTTTTATGCCAAGGCCATGATTCTCACTTAAGATGTTTCCATCTTTTCACACATGTACATGGACAAGTGGAGAATAGGAGGGAAGTGGGCTCCCAAGAGCAACCCAAATGCCTCATCTCAATGGATGGAAGGGAGCACATAGCCAACTTGAAAAGCATGAGGACCCATTCATGGGTTAACCATGGGCAACCTTATGTGCCTCATCTTGAGGAAGGTATTGACCATGAGTACAACATGGCGGTCTACCCACAAACATATGGATCAAAGAGGCCAATGGTAAAAAAATTTTGATGCACATAACCCACATGAGGAACCAAGTTGAAAATGCCCATGAAAGGGTAAGTTTGGGCAACTTATGTGCATCAATTTCTTTACTAAAAAGGAAGACCAATTGAGCACAAGACGGCATGGCTTGATGAGTCACCCAACCATCATGAAAATGGATAAGAATGGTACACATAGCCCACTTGAAGATCAAAATCCAAAATGTCCCTAAGCATGGGACAAAAATGGGCAACTTATGGGTATCATTCTTTCTCACAAATTGAAAAAGAAATTACTCATACTTGAGAATGATGGTGGATGACCCACCAAGCCCCCAAAGAAAAGATCAAGGAGCCATAGTTGTATGGATAGCTCACTTGAGGATCATCCATTTGAGGTTGATAACATTAAGGGGAAACTCTTGAGAACCACATCCCTACCATAAGGAAAAACCATTTGAACTTAGTGAGATTGGTGGAACAACTCACTCATGGGACTTGTAGATGACCAAGTAACTCAAGTCCTCCATCCATTAAAAGAGAAAAAGCATGAAAGAAAAATTCTACATGAACAAAGTGTAGTGGGGCACACATGGTTTAAAGAAGTGCACAAGTTTCAATGAAGGCCCAAAACCCCATCCATATGAAAAAATTCTAAGGAACCCACCACACTTTGTACAAGGATGTACATCATAATCAAGAGATGGTGGAAGACTTGGGTCATTTGTCCATAAAGGCCTAACTAGGAAATCTAGCCCACTTGAGATCCAAAATGAAGAATGGGCTAGTCATCTTGGTCCATACATGTGTAAAAAAAGATGGGGTCACCTAAAGTGAGCCCCATGAGCCCAAAACTTGAGATGAGCCCTACCATTCCCATGGGCCCAAAACTTGAAAAAAAAATGGAAAAGAAAGGAAGAGCTCCAAAGGAAATGACAAGAAAGAGAAAGCATGAGGGAGCCCAAAATGAAGCATTAGGCCCATCAAATACACCAAGGGCCACGACTTCACTTTGAGCCCATTTGATACATATGAAGAGAGGCCCAACTCCCATGAAAAAGATAGAGTATTTTGCCATGCACACTTGATGACATGGCAAAATCACCCTTTACATGCACATGAAGGGAGTATGAAAAGAAGAAAGAAAAATGAAGTGGAGAGCTTGCAATGTCCTTCCCCATACACCACCTTTGAAAAAGACTTGAGATTTAGAGAAAGGTCAAGAATGCTTGGGCCCACCTTCACACCTCTTGGAATAACTACGTGGAAAAAGAAAAGAGTTATGAGAAGAGACAATGAAGAAGGAAAAGGACAAGAAAGAGAAAGGGAGTGGTTCATACCTTTACCACTCACCAAAGAGGGACCACCTTGCTGTCCCAAAATGTCTCTAAGGGCCACCACTTGAGAGAAGCAAAGGACCACCAAAGAAGAAGAGAGAAAACTTGAAAAAAGAGAGAGTATGAGAGAGAAAAGAGAGAAATTGCACGATGGAGGGGGCAAGGGTGCCCCATGTTATATAGAAAAGGGGAGGGCACCCTTTTACCCAGCCCACTGAAGAGACCAGGGGTCGGAGACCGTCCGGGTGGCCATAGGAGGCCGTCCTAGCCCCTACCTATATGAAACGACCTCTCCCCCCCTCTCCTTGGGAAGAACTCCTCCTTGGGAAGGGTGGTTGCAAGTGAATCTTGTACCTCCATGTAAGAATGAAGTGATGGAAGAGAATGGTGAGAAAAAGGAAGATATCTCACCAAAATCTCACCATGAGAGAAATTGGTGAGAAATTGGCTTGATGATGTGGAAAAGTTCCATGGGATTTTCAAGAAAAAGAAAGAAAAAGATTGACTTGGTCAAACAGTGATCTCAACCATCCAGGGGTATGACCTGATGATCCGAACCATTCCAAGGAGAATTCCCATAGTCTCCAACCTGGATTGCTGCTCTCTTGTACATAGTTTTGGGTCCGAAGACCTTAAACTACGTCGAGAACAAAATTTCGAGAGATTTTCAATAAAAACCAATGTTAATTTTGACCGTTCAAAGTTGAGATTTAACAGCCCGGAACGTTTTTCGAAAAATCACAAAAAAATGTGTTTGCCCCTTTTGTACAGTTTCTGGTTCGAAGACCTTAAACTACGTCGGGATCAATATCCCGAGAGATTTTCAATAAAAACCGGCATCGGTCTTCATTAAGGCCTGATGACTCCGGACACTTTCTAAAAAAAAAAAATGTGATTTCCAGCATCGCTTGTACAAAGTTTTGGTCCGAAGACCTTAAACTACACTGGGATTAATTTCTCGGGGGACCTTTTCCTGCTTTCAACCAAAAACCGGTATCAGCCTTGATCAAGGTTCGATAACCCGGATCATTTCAAAAAAAAAAAACTAAAAATATTTTAAAGCTTTCCACAAAAACCAGCATCAATCTCGATCATTCGAGCTGAAATCTGGAACTTTTTCCAAAAAACACAAAAAAAAAAATGATTCACCAAAAATTTCAAACTGCACAAATTCATCCCCAGCAGTCCGAAGACCTAAAACTACACTGGGATTAACTTCTCGGGGGCTTTCTTTCCTAACCTGTCCCGGACATGGCTGACACTTGATCGTACTGGTGTCCGGAATCTTTTAAACAGGTGAAGGCTGAGGTGGGCAGAGCTCCGCAACCCTGTTCGTGTTGAACGCACCGTGATAGACAACCTTGATTTGGAAGTCGCTGTTGAATCTGACGGATGTTCCCTGTTCCTAAAACTCATGAAGGGGATTAAGGCTGTTGGGAGGTGGAGCGCACCCTCACGGAATTGTGAGCAACGTAAGGCCCCAAACTGGATTGACTAAGGGAAATGTGAGGATGTGGCTAATTTTGTGGCCGAAGGAGTCCGTCGGACGATACGTGGTCTATGTGCATTGCACATGAGGAACAGGCAACTTTGTGGGTGTGTTGACTGAAAACCCTCAAGATCCCCTCATCCGAAGATGTAAAACTACAGCACTTAACTGTGTGAGATTCGTCTTGCTCGCTGACGTAAAATGGATCGGGTGCCTTACCAGCAGTAGAAGCTGGAAGTGGATGAAAATTCCGTACTTTTTCTTGCATTTCAGAAAAATCAGCAAAATACCAAAACATTGCAAAATATTGTCAAAAATCACAAAAAATATTTCCCTTGCTTTCAAATCAAAATATTGTCAAAAATTGCAAAAATATTTCCCTTGCTTTCAAATCAAAATATTGTCAAAAATCACAAAAAAAAAATATTTCTCTTGCATTCAAAGAAAATATGTCGAAAATCACAAAAAATATTTCCTGTGTTTTCAATAAACCGATCTCTATCTTGACCTCTCAGGTAAAGATTCGGACCCAAATATTTACAAAAATCACAAAAAATATTTCCTTTGTTTTCAATAACCGATCTCTATCCTGACCACTCAGATAAAGATTCGGATCACATATTCACAAAAATCACAAAAATTGGCACTGCCCCCAGCACTACACTTCAAGAGTCTTGAACTCCACTCTCTTCACAATTTGGGATGACGGATCCAATCACCCGCAAATTGGAATCTTGACCAAAACTGGCGACCAAATACCATCTCAATCACACGTATGCCCAGAAGAACATCTTAAAGTCGGATAGCATCCTCGTACATTCTCATTCGCAAAGAAACAGCATCTTGGGACGATGGACCTGATCGATCACGAGTCAGGATCTTAACCAACCCGCTGTCCAAACCTCCGTATCAAAAAGAAAAATCTCCAGGGGAGCACAACCCTGCAAGCAATAAGCTCAAAATTCTCGGCATCTCCAGCAAAAGCAAAATCATCAAACTGAAAGAGAATGAGCCAAAGCCATGCATTTATCATGCATCTCCATGCATCAGCATCCATCGCATCAATCATCATGTTTACCTGCTTTCAAAATAAAGACGGTTAGCCAAAGACCCCACAGGCATCTCTAGTGGAGGCACGTGCAGACCAGATTCCCATTTCAAAAAGACAAAAAAATATTTCTATTTGTAAATAAAAACCCCAGGGAGTATCACTCCCCAGAGTGGGTATCTTTTCAAAAACCCAAAAATATTTTCTCAGTAGAGCGTTCTGCCTCCAACACGCTAGGAGATCTTCCATATCTCTGGGTAGGAGCCGACGTAAAAATCAAATAAGATCCGATGTCTCGCGGTTTCCCCGGAGATCATCGGATCCAATGCACTCAAAGTACAGTCGAACTGAACTCCAGTGTCAGTGCGGTCGTACCACATGCCAAGATACAAAAGATGAAAGCAAAAAGGCTTGGTCACAGAAACCATTTGAACAGGTGGAAACGATGAATTGTAACCCAAGTATCAAAATCAGCAGATTTGGTGGAAAGAGTTCACCCGCACATACCTAGGCGTGGATGCCTGAAGTACCTTGACTGAGTCTAAGTCGGCGTAGTAGAATCCCGTAAGACTATCGGACGCAGGGCGTCTAACCACTTTGACAGTCAAGCGAAACAAGTACTCCTGGAGTGATCTGGGAAAACATCAAATATCACACAAACAGTCTCAGGGTCAGCAACCTCGTAAGACTACGGACGCAGAGGCTCTGCTGTACCTTTCCGATGTTAGTACTGATCGGGAATGAAAGGGTTGCGATTGGGTACCCAGGTTGCAGCAAACTGCAGGGACAATCGTAACGTTTTCTCCAAACTCCCGCGGTATGTGCGAGTTATCAATTTCCAGACAATCAACTGACTCAGATACAAAGGATAATAAAGATTCCAGACCACAATCAAGGAAAGAATGAATTGCAAACAAAGCATCGAAACCAGAAGATCGGGTGGAAAAAGCCCACCTGCACATACCTAGGCGTGGATGCCTGAAGTACCTTGACTGAGTCCAAGTCGGCGTAGTAGAATCCCGTAAGACTATCGGACGCAGGGCGTCTAACCACTTTGACAGTCAAGCGAAACAAGTACTCCTGGAGTGATCTGGGAGAACATCGAACATACAATCAATCACAGGGTCAGTAACCTCGTAAGACTGGCGACGCAGAGGCTCTGCTGTACCTTTCCGATGTTAGTACCGATTGGGAATGGAAGGGTTGCGATTGGGTACCCAGGTTGCAGCAAACTGCAGGGACAATTGCAACGTTTTCTCCAAACTCCCGCGGTATGTGCGAGTGATCGATCTCCAGACGATCAACTGGCACAGATGCAAAGGCAAGCAAAGATTTCAAACCATGATCCATGAATGACCGGGTCAGAAGTGGGGTGTCCACTCGCTTTGGCATTCGGTTGCACACAACCTCTGCCAAAGAGGGGCATCTGTAGACACCCCACCTTCGGCTACACTGTTGGTGGAGATAGCTGGTTGAATGGAGGAGTATACCCCCAAATCCCAAGTCCAAACTCAGCCAAACTCACCCTTGTAAGCCCCATTCCATAGCCCAGTTCAAGCCTGAACCCAGTCAACCCAGTCCTAAATATCAGCCTGAAAAACCCCCCATAAGAAAAGCCAGTCAAAAAATCCTAAAAAAGTCAAACTCACTGAGTCAACCCACTGAGTCAACCCGCTGAGTTAACCTGCTGAGTCAACTCATCGAGTCAAAACACCGAGTCAACCTGTCGAGTCAAATCACCGAGTCGACCCGCTGAGTCAACTCACTGAGTCGACCCAGCGAGTCAAACAGCAGCCCCGAGGGTGCGACCGTACCTCGCTGGAAATTGAGGAACGGCCGTATGGGCGGCCCATAGCAGGTCGCCCAAAATAAATTACGAAAAATGCCACTCCTCGCTGCTATAAATACCCCCCTCCCCTTCTCATTTCAGCATCCCTTCAAGCCCAGCCAGTCCGGGTGCGGTCCGAGTCCTCATCCACCCCTTAGCCCATTTTCCCACCAAGGAGAGCCCGAGTGAGGAGAGCCTAGCCCTGGTCCAGCCCAGCCTGACCACTGGTCCAAGTCTCCTAAGCCATCCAAGTCTTGATCCAGCCACTCAAAGCCAATCCTTGCGACACTTCCGTCCACCCAGCTATTATTTTTCCAGCATCATCTCATTTGCATCTAGCATAAGTGCAACATTTACTTTTCTTCCAATCCCCCTGCTTCACTGCAAGCACCTTGATTCTTCAAGCACACTGCATATGTCTTAAATTAAGCACCTGTCAGTTCGAGCGTACGCTCTGGGCTTGCCCGTTGTTGGAACCTGCCCATCAGAAACTCTTACTATTCAGACCTGCATTCATGCTTCACCATAAAACACCTTGATCATTCAAGTACACTGCATACGTCTTACATTAAGCACCTGTCAGTTCGAGCGTACGCTCTAGGCTTGCCCGTTGTTGGAACCTGCCCATCAGAAACTCTTACTGTTCAGACCAGCATTCATGCATCATGTCATCCATGAGAATATACGAGGATTAAACCAGACTTTCAAGTATTCGATCAATTCTGTGAAGTAGAGACCGTACTTCGGTACGGGCAGTGTGTGGGGTGCTTAACCTCTTCCCACCCTGTAACCGTGATCCCTTACCTTGAATCTCTGACCGCAGATCAACAGGAGTCATTTTAGAGGAATGAATCTTCGGATTCCCTTCTCTAACGTTTCTACGGGGTCTAGCCGACTGTAGATTCGAAGTAATTGGCTAGTGGCGACTCTGGTCTTATATAAACTCACTTAAACACATCCAGCTTAACACGACAACCAAACGAAGCCCTAGAGAACGAGGCAAGCCAGTGGCACAAATGACGATTTCGCACTCACGCATCCTCCTCTCCTTCTTTTCCCGAAAGGGGAAGGGACGAGAAGAACATCGTGTGGGAGCGCGGAAAACGGCGAGGGTCCACATACGTGAACGGATGCCCTGCATCCAAACATCCTGAGATGATTGTATGATGGATCTCGTCCAGTCCACACCTTCTCAGGTACTTCTCCATTCAACGGGGCTGATGGATACTTGCTTATCAAATACACCATCATGTGCATTGCTTCTCCTCAGAACATCTTGGGCTAGGGCTGAAAGTTGGGCGGGTTCAACCCGACCAACCCGTGACCGACCCGACATTGGGTTGGGCTTGGGCAAGAAGTATGGAACCCGATCTCGAGCTTGGGCTATGAAAACATCAACCCGATGAAGTTTGGGTCGGGCTTGGGTTGAGGTCTCGGGTTGCCCGACCCAACCCGAACCCGATCTATATACAAGTTACTTATACTTTTATTATACTTTAGTGAAGTAAACTCATAATGTTTACTTATATTTTAACTTATTTGTTTAGAAAAAGTGAAGTTCTTTACATAAATAAGTATATATATAATTAATAAAGCCATAGGTACAAAAAAATAAGGCGTGTATTGAAACATAATAGACTAATGTAATAATGAAAATATTAGCATGTATCAACCCGGCCAAGCCTGCTTGGGTTGGGCTTGGGTTGAGAATTCTCAACCCGAGGTTTGGTTGGGTTGGGTTAGGGTTGAGGTATAGGAACCTTGGGTTGGGTTAGGGTTGAGCACCAACCCGACCCAACCCGCCCGACTTTCAGCCCTATCTTGGGCAACTTTGCATGGTTCTCCTACAATGGTGCGATTGATTCACTCAACCACACTATTATGCTGGGGGGTCTTGGGAACCATCTGTTCATGCCGTATACCCAGTGATTTACAATACTCATAGAAGTCACCTATGTATTCACCACCATTATCAGTGCGGATGCTCTTCAATGGTCCACTTGTCTCTCTCTCAACTATAGCATGAAACGTTTTAAACACACCAAAGACCTCGTCATTGAATTTCAAAGCATAAACCCAAACCCTCCTAGATGCATCATCTATAAAAGTGACAAAATAAAATGCCCCACCCAAGGTTTTTGTCCTCATAGGACCACAAACATCAGAGTAAACCAAATATAATGTATGCATTTTATTAACATGGGAAGCAGATTTAACAAATGAAACTCTATGCTGTTTCTCTGATAAACAGTCAATACAGATTTTGAGAGGTATACCTGTCACGTCTGGAAAGAGCCGCTTCTTTGCTAGTAATTGAAGCCCTTTTTCACTCATGTGGCCTAGACGCCTGTGCCACATGTCAGTAGCTGAATCTTCGGCTGCGTTTAACCCATCCTTGCATACACCAACACTTGCCTTGTAAAGGGTGCAATACTTCTTTCCTCCGATTGCGATCATCGAACCCTTGATGAGCTTCTAACGCCCATTAACAAATCGGCTTTCATAGCCATCGTCATCCAACCTTCCTGTTGACATCAAGTTGAGGCGAAGGTCTGGAATGTGCCTCACATCACTAAAAACCAATGCGCAGCCCGCATCGGTTTTCACACAAATATTACCAACCCCTACGCTCTTCGATACGCTAGAATTTTCCATCTTCACTGTCCCATAGTCACCTGACTTATAGCTCATGAAGAAATCTTTGCGTCGAGTCGCATGAAATGAGGCTCCCGAGTCTATCACCTAGTCGGTGTCTTAACTCGTAGTCGTGAGACAAACATCGTGACCTACAGAAAGGATAACCACAATGTCGCCATCTGAGGCAACCGCAGTGGAGTCTGATTCATCTTCCTCCTCCTTTCCTTTTCCTTTCCTGTCATTCTTCTTCTTATGACATTCATGCTTATAGTGGCCATTCTTGCCACAATTTCAGCATTTAACATCCTTCCTAACATTCGACTTGCCTCTTGATTTATCTCGGGCCTTCCTGCCCTTCCTGTTCTTTCCTCTCACCCGATCTTGTGTCACAAGGGCCTCTTGTTGAGTAGACCCTTGAGACTTCCTCCTTGTCTCCCTATTGAAGAGACAACTAGTTACCTATCCCATGGACACCTTTCCGTCTGGTGCAGACTTACTCAGAGATACCACCAATGTCTCCCAACTGTCAGGCAATGAACTAAGTAATAACAAATCCTATAGTTCATCGTTCAGGACCATCTTCCAAGCGGAGAGTTGGTTCAATATGTTGCTGACCTCATTCATGTGTTCAGGCACGGAACCACCTTCTTTGAACTTGAGATTCACAAGTCTTCTTATCAGAAAAATCTTATTGCCGGATGTCTTCCTCTTATACAGCCCTTGCAATTTTAGCCATAGGCTAGCGGCTAAGGTCTTTGTAGACACATGGTGGAACACCGAATCATCCAATCATTGTCTAATGAACCCCATCGTCTTTCGGTCCAACTTCTTCCAATCATCATCTGACATATCCTTTATCTTTGCTGATACGCCTAAGATTGGAGCATATAGGTCCTTGCAATAAAGCAAGTCCTCCATCTTAGACTTCCATATGGTCCAGTTAGAACCATTGAGACTGATCATCCTTGATGAGCCACCTTCCATATTTCAGAACCGATCCCACTCCGTTCAACCAACCTGAACTCTTTGATACTACTTTGTTGGGTGTGTTTCACACAAACCTTAAGATCTCGCCCCCCCAATGCACTAGAATTATAGACTATGGTAATGCAATAATCAAGAATAAATCATCAATCACACGGCATAAGGAGTTTTTACATGAAAAACCCTCCAAAGAGGTAAAAAACCATGGGACCTCGTCTAGATAAACAATCCACTATCTCAGAGAACTGTTTACGACCGATCATAAGCACACACCGCTTGGATCAAACCTTCTTCACTTACGTAGGAGTGGATAAACAATAAGAGAACAATGAAAATGGAGATATCTCACCTGAGCATGAGGACGTTGAAGGGCCGAGATGTCGTTGCACCATGAATCACCTTCGCGAGCAAAGCCTCCTCTACCAACAAGCTTCCTCTCTCTCTTTTTCTCTCTTCTTCTTATTTTCTCTCTCTCACCTTGGACGTGAAAACACCTTAATGGGATACCCTAACCATGATTTGGAACCTCTTAAGTAGAGAATCAAAGTAATTAGAACCCAAAGAGGAAACTGCTTATAAGCAATCCCGCGTCGAGTCCGGCGCCTGGTCAAAAGGGCTGTCGGGCGCCCACCCAAACAAAAACTGTATAGTGAGAAAACCAAAAGGAACTTCCCAATTTCGGACGCCCGGACTAACTTCGGGCGCCCGATCACAAGACTATCGGGTGCCCAATTGTTGTCAAAACTGTCCAGCAACTTTTTGCCTCATCTGAGTGATTTCAGTCGCCAGACCACTCTTGGTCCGGACGCCCGACCATATCCAGGTTGCACCAATCTCTACTGTAAGCTGAGGAGGAAAACCCCATCAGTAGGCTCAATCATTAATGATATATGTGTTTTATCCGCACCGTCCATCCATTTTTGCCATCTCTTTTTTGAAAATGAGGTGGGGCAAACGGGTTTTGGATGAAGCTGGTAGTACTTATGTTTTCCTTTCATCTAATTTGAACTTTGAACAAGTGGGGCCCACAGTCCAAAGATCTAAGTCAACCGCTACTAGCCTGTTTTGGATCATGCCCCACTTGTATAAAATGAATGCACCATAGATAGACTATACCTTGTCAGTGGCTCTCCCTCTGCCTCCGCCGCCGCCGCCTCCTGATCCTGAAGCTTCTCTTGACCTCCCTCCTCTGCCTTTGCCTGGTACCGATGCCTGGGCCAACGTCTGCAATGAAGTTCACATGATAAGGACATTCCAGTTTCAAATTATTTGTGTTTGCCCTTCAACCAGGTCAATGTGACCTATGAACAGGTTGGATGGCAAATAAACATCGAGGTTGGCCCTAGGAAAGCTTCAATGATGTGTGTCATTATCACCGTTGCTTCCCTGTGGTGTGATCCACTTGAGGCTTGGATCTGCCTCATTTTTTTTTTTTTTTGGTTCATAGCCTTAATTAATATGGAATAATGGATGGCATGGATAAAACCTATACATCACGGTGGGCCCCACATAACCCCTGACTGAACCAAGTCCGTCCAAGCGGGGGCAGGACGAAATCTGAAATCAGCTTCCTGTTCAATCCAGGGGCGGCACTCCCGGACCGAGCCCAACTTTACTAACAAGGAAGCCTCTTTTTTACCTTTCTTTTTTCTATTTTCTTTTGTGCTTTTGAAAAAAGAAATAGATTAGCAACGACTCAAGAGTTTCACGTTTGTGAAACGCAGTAAGCGTGGAACGTGTTTCCCCCCCCTTTTTTTCTGTCCTTCGAAACAAGAGAACGTGTGTGCACACATCAAAAAATCAGGCCGATCCATGCATCAGCTGGGCCACACCCCAATGAATAGTTGAGAAGGGATGCCCACCATCAGTTTCGTTGAAGGTCCAGCGTGTTGTGTCAATCTGCAATCCACTCCATTTCATTCGAAATATCTGTCCCAGGTGTAGGCATCTCCGTATAAAAATCAGGTCACCCTCAGGTGGGGCCAAGTGTAAACGAATGTTTGGCATCACCCACTTGAGTTCACGTTCCGCTTGATTTTTGAGCCATGGCTCAACAAGCCAGGGCATGCACGATAGTCAGAGTGGATGTATCTATGCCCAGATAGACTATAAACTGAATCAAACAGCACGCTCTAAGGGGACTCAAAGGTCACAGGTAGATATATCTATGCCCAGGGCTGCGACCACAGTAGTACATGATTCTAAAATTCAGGCAGATGCAAAACTCAGGTGAGCCACATAAACGAAACAATAGGAACAGAAACATCCACCCGTTGAAAACTTCCTAGAGCCATGATGTTTTTTATGCCATCCAACCGTTCATAGGTTTATTAGGAACAAATATCATCCTAATACAAACCTTCTGTCACATCATGTGAGTAGTATGGCTCACATGAGTTTTGAATCTGCCAGATTTTTAAAATTCAGTCCTATTGTAGTCTTTCAAAATAGATAGACAGAGTGGATTTGTCACGGCCAATTCTGTGAGCCCCACACTGAGGACATAGACAAAGGCAATCCATCTCTTTTTGTTTACCGTGGCAATAAATTCTCTGGAAGCAGGAGAAGCAAGTTGGGCCATCCATCCACCCTCCATCGCTTCTGTAATAAAGATAACACGATGACAAAGGTATTTCAGTTTTTGGGATATAAACTGAAAAAAATAAGAATGTGATCATTATCTAGCTGAGTTAATGTGACTGTGTATCCAATATCACACTCCAACCGAGTATCAAATAACTCTCTAAAAAAAACTCAAGACCGCAGGATAGCCTATAGATCGCGACTACAATTCTATAATGGAAGATAATCTGAACTGCTCGTTTCAGGGTTAACATTGTCATATCATGAACAATTCTAGGCAAGGTGCAAAGTATGAACGGTTCTGATGACACCAGAGGCGTTCTGGATTGTACAATTTGAGGTATTCACGAAAAAAAGAAGATCCGATCTCCCCTCTCTTACCTCTGCCATTGGAACAGTAGATGTGGAACCGGTTTCAGAAAAAGAATAGGCTGAATCCGGAGACGCATGTGGAGACGCGGGACCGGTTTCAAGAGAAGTTTTAGAAGAAGAATAGGACATGTCTTACCTGCGTATCTCAAGTCCGGTTTCAGAAGAAGGATAGAGAGAGAATGGAGATTTTGCACTTAGGAATCCTACTATATACAACACCGATGTATGGCAGAACTCACACGGATGATTACGGCTGTGAGAGCAGGGCAGATCCCGAACTCGTGTGTAACACGCCAAAGGAAAAAGGGGATACGGTTCAGACCCTTTGTGCGGCACCCGCAGGATCAAGGGAATTGAAAACTCCGGTGGACCCACAGAGTTTACTCAAGTGGACCATGCCATAATGATATCCACCGTTGAAAACTTCTTATGGCCCACAATGATGTTTATTTGTCATCCACCCTATTCAATTCAGAGGCCGGATCTATTACAAGCACTTGTAGAACGTAAACGTACAATGCAATTTATGAGGCCCATACTGTTGCGTGTATGCAATCTATTCCGTCCATCACATACATCTAATGATGCTTTCCTTTGTGGCCAAAATTCATTTCAATCCAAACCTTAGGTGGGCCACTCGACGGGGAAGAATATCCTGACCATCCTTCTACCTTTGAAGGGGCATTTTTGTCATTTCAAAAAGTTGGTTGCCAACACATATATCAGCCTTTTCTACACGCATTTGTTTCCCGCCCAACATAATATTTTTTTGGCGGGAAATATTCCAAAAGTTTTCTTTTTAGAAAGCATGTTGATGGTGGGCCACTGTTGGGCCTACTGTAAATGTATGTAGTTCATCTACACTGTCCATCCACTTTTCCAGATCATTTAAGGGGTTGAAACCAAAATTGAAGCATATCCAAAACTCAGGTAGACCATACCACAAGAAACAGTGGGTATAATGATTTCCATCGTTGAAAACTTTCTTACGGCCCGCAGTGATGTTTATTTGCCATCCAACCCATTCACAAGATCACACAACCATTGATGAAGGGAAAAAAATAATAATATCAGTTTGATACAAAATTTCTATGGCCCCAATATTTTTTCAATGATACAAGTTCAATTCACATTGTTTCGTGTGGTGTGGTCCACTTCAGCTTTTTATAGCCTTCATTTTTTGTATAACCCATAAAATTTTATTTTAAAATGGATGAATGGAGTGGATGAAATACATAAATGATGGTGGACCCCATGGAGTTTACCCAGTATGCTTAAAGTACTGAGTTACTCAGTATGTGATCCGTTTCCTGTCGGTGGAAGTTATGTGGAGCCCACCGTGATGCTTGTTCGAAATCCTCACCGTCCATGGGTTTTTTCAGATCAATATAGGACATTGGAAGAAAAATAAGGTAGATCCAAAATTTAAATGGGCTACACAACAAGAAACAATGAGATCAAACATCCATTATTGAAAAATAGATGGATGAGGTAGATCCAAAACTTAAACGGGCCACACGACTGGTAATAGTGAGATCAAACGTCCACTATTGAAACATTGGTAGGGCAAAAAATAGTTGGATCAGGCTAATATTATTTTTGTTTTTCGCTCATCTCAGTAATAGTGACCTTATGAACGGTATGGATTCCATGTAAACATCACAAGGTTTTTAGGGAGGTTTAACTGTAATCATTTCCCTACCCACTGTTTCAGTCATGTAAGGCCACTCAAAGCACTAGTTCGGTGTAATTTTTTGTCCCATGTCTTAAATGATCTGAAAAAAATCGATGGACGTTGTAGATTTCTCACAAATATGAAGGTGGAATTATAAACCGTTGGAGTTAATCCTCACCATTAGAAACTTCATTGATTCCACCTAACCTGTGGAAATGCCTAGAAGGTTAATCACCATTGTTTCATTTACTATAATCCATTTTTCATTTCGACCTACTTAATTTTTTAAATCATGCCCTAAGTCCTAAAGCTAGCTTTTATTACAGATGGACGGCATGGACGTACTTCCCAGTGGGCCTCTTAGCTAGGGGTCCCACTCACCACTATCGATTCGGCGTACCATCTAATCTGGTGCCTACGCTGGGATGTTAAGTGGGGCCCAATGTGATGCTCACGAGAAATCTATCCGTTTATTCATTTTGAGATCATTTTAGGACACAAAACAAAAAATGAGGTGCATCCAAAACTAAAGCAGGCTATACAAAATAATTCTTAATTTAGGTCTCATACCTTAAAATGAGCTCGCAAAATGGATGGACAGGGTGGATTTTTCACACGAACATCATGGCTGCCCTACCTAGCATCCCATCCAAAAGCCTTTAATAGGAAATCCAAAACCGTACTACATACTAATTTTACAAGTATTAAGATGGCTACCTAGTGTAAATAATTACTTTTAACCACATGAAAGGATGACACAGATTAAACCCATACGTCTAAAAGCATGAAAATATTGTATAGATTGCATTCAAGCATGTATAATCATAAGAACATAGAAATGAGTTGAACAACCACAATCAATTATCAGTCAAAATCCGAGGAACTCCCCTCACTCTCATTTGACATTTTCGATTCAGATGCATACGTCAAATTAATTATCTCTCCTTCAACCCACACCCTCGCTACATGGCTTACCATCCTACTAATCTCCCTTTTCAGCCTTGCTAATGCAATCTCCATTTCTTCTAATGTACCACGTCTCATATTCAATGAATGTCGTTTGGGTATTGGAAGGCTGTATTTCCTACATCTGGATGCCCATTGTTCTCCTTCACGTATTTGACGATCCCACTCAACCCTTTTTATGCACATACGGTAGGAGTCGCCGAGAGGTGGATGTCGGTTAGGTTGCCGATGTGCACGACGGTTTAGTGACATATTTCTATATGAGTTCAAGTATTATGGATGAGTGGGGTGTAGATGCATAATACACACTACATTATATATGTAGAAGGATCTGCCAGAGTAACGTTGAGTACAAAATGACAAAATGAGGGGTAATATCAAACAGTTTGTGCATCGAATAATTATTTAACCCTGATATAAGTAGTCATTTTGAACAACCACTTTAATTGTGATACAAGTAGTCATTTCAAATAACCACTTTATTTATATTGGATTGTTTGGGACAACTCAATCCACTTTTGACTAGTCATTCATTACAGTATGAGCGGTCATTATCATGTCATTGGAATCATCATCCCTGCAACTTTTCAAAATTGATTGACGACTTAAATAAAAAACATATATCATGGTGGGTCCCACGAATCCCCTAGGTAGAATTCAAATAGTGTACTAAGTTACTCAATTCCCTTTTTATCGTACTAAGTAAACTTAGTTGGTCCTATCATGAATGTATGTGGTTTATTCATGCTGATCCAAATCTCAGGTGGACCATAATACAAGAGCAACATTTTCATAGTCAGATTTATCTATTTGGTTTATAAACTTCTAGGGAGTAACAAGAGTTTTGGTTCAATATGATATTTTCGTAGTCTGTTCATCCAGGTCTCTGTAGGTTAGATTGAAAATAAACATTTCTTCGGTGGCCCCCATGAATAATTTAATGGCCCCCATGAATATCAGTAATCAGTTCAATCACCACTGTTTCTTATTGTTTGGTCCACCTAATGTTTCGTATATGCTTCATTTTTTGGATCCTACCATAAAATGAGCTTAAAAATGTATGGATGATGTGGATGTAAGTCACATATATCACAGTAGGGCCACACAGTTAGGGATCCACCTAAACCCCGCATGATGTATCCTGATAACATCTTAATAGGTGTTACCCTAACTATGTGGGGCGTACCTTGATGTATTTTTTTATATATCCGTTTATCTGTTGTTACATCTCATTTTATGATGAAATCCTAAATCATAATAAGATCTAAATCTTAAATCATACCAATATAATAAGTGGCTTGCAAATAAACATTATCAAAACCTTACGATGGGCTCTTTAATATTTTTAATGGTGGGCATTCAATCAACACTCTTTCAAGTGGTATGGTCCACTTGAGATTTGGATTTGCATAATTTTTGGAAGACCATCCTAAAAAGGGCTAGAGAAATGGATGGACGGTGTGGATATACAAAATACTATCCATGTGGGCCACCCGGTAGGGGTAACACCTAATTCGCGCTCCCAACACTAACATGGGCGGGCTTCGCTAGATCCCTTACCGTGCCGTCCACTGTGTGGTGTGTGTGTATTATATCCACTGCGTCAAATCATCTTGAAAACTCATTTTAGATCATGATTCAAAAAATTAATTTGATCCAAATATGAGGTGGACCATAATACAGTAAACAATGGTACTCTCCCATTAAAGCTTTTCACAGGTCATAAAAGTTTTGGGTCAAGTTGATATTTGTTTGGTATCTTCATCCAGGTCTTTGTGACCTTTTCAATAGGTTGGATGGAAAATAAACATTCAAGTGGCCCCCATGAAGTTTTTAATGGTGTGGATTCAATCACTACTATTTCATGTGGTATGATCCACTTAAGATTTGGATTTGCTTCATTTTTTGTATAGTGCCTTAAAATAAGATTTCAAAATACATTTACGATGTAGAACTTAATGGATGGATCCCTGGATCGTAAATGTATTTTGAAATCTTATTTTAACGAACTTAAACCCATACGTCCAAATTGCGCCTCATAGTGGCCCCACAGTTGGGGATCTAATGAACTTAATGGATCCAGGGATCCACCCAAACTGCGCCCCGCTAACACCGGGCTCGGTTTTCCTACGAAAGCTGCGGTGAGAACTAAGGTGGGGCCCAAAGTGATGATTTTTGATAAATCAACCCCGTAAATGTGTTTTCGGAGCTCATTTTAGGACATGAGAACAAAAATGAACTGGATCTAAGACTCAAGTGGGCCTCACTAAAGGAAAAGGTGGGTAGGTAAATTACTACTGTTGAAACCTCCCTGAGGTCCACGGTGATGTTTATATGACATACATACTGTTCATAACGTCACTACTACTGGGATGAACTGGAAACACAAATATTATCTTGATTCGAAACTCCTATGGCTCCACAAATATTTCAACTATGGACGTTTAATCCTCACTTTTTTGGCCCAGTTGAGTCTTGGATCCGGTTCATTTTTATTCTCATGTCCTAAAATGAGCTTTCAAAATGGATGGACGAGGTGGATTTATAAAAAAAACATCACTTTGGGCCCCACCTTGGTTCCCAACACAGGAACTTCCTGCCCGCACCCGCTAACACCCCAGAAGCGGTTAGCGTAGTGAGTAACTGCGCACACTAAGCGTGCAGAGTAAACTCTGTGGGGCCCACCGTGATTTAAGTATTTTATCCACTCCGTCCATCCATCTAAACAGAAAATTTTAGGTATGGTGCCAAAAAATGAAGCATATCAAAATCTAAAGTGGACCACACCATAGGAAAAGTGTGAACTACCATTGAAAAATTCTCGGAGGACACAGAAGTTTTGGATCGAGTTGATATTTGTGTTTTTCCTTCAGCCATATCCATGTGATCTTATGAACAGGTTGGATGACAAATAAACATCACTGTGGGGCCTGTGAAGATTTCAACGGTGGAAATCATTATTCCCACTGTTTCCCGTGGCATGGTCCACTTGAGATTTGGATATGCTTAAATTTTGGGCCCAACCCCTAAAATGAGATGGAAAAACATATGGACGGAATAGATAAAGCACATACATTCTAGGTGGGCCCAACAGAGTTTACTACGCATGATAAGAGCATGCGGAGTTCCTCTGCACGCAATTCGAACTCCAAGACCCCCCCCCCCCCCCCCTCTCTCTCTCTCTCTCTCTGTCCATCTCACCCTCCTACTCTTCCTCCCTCCCTCTCAAAAGCATCTCTCTCTCTCTCTCTCTCTCTCTCTCTCTCTCTCTCACCCTCTCTCAATCTCCCTTCCTCCCTCCATCTCAAAAGCATCTCTCTCCCTCTCTCCCCTCATGTGCTCCTTCCTCTTGCGTACATCAGCGGCTGCCATCTACCACGGCTATCTTCGAAAAATTATTTCTCTCCGAATTGTGTCGGTTGCAAACTCCATCCTCCGAAAAATCTTTTCATTTACTACAATTCTAAGAGGTAACACATGTTAGGGTCTTAATTTTTTTTTTTTTTTCAATCTGCAAAAAAATATGGTTTATATATTTATGATATATCATTTATATGTATTTATTTCAGGGCATCTGGTGTGTGTGAAATCTAAATGTTGGCCCATTTTAATTTGGGGGCATTCATGAATAAGAAAAGGGATCCAGACATTTTTCAAATCAATATGGTATATGGGATGAAAAATCAGATAAATCCAAAACTTAAGTGGGCCACACAATATGAATCTTCATGCTCCAGAATATAGAGACTTTTGATGGATCTCGGATAGATATGTATACACAGGTAATTCACAATTCATTAGACACTTGATAAGACACGAGGTTCAAACCAATTACATATATCTGAAATGTAAATTCTTGTTGAATGTAGAATGATATATCAAGCATACGTTTGAAGATTGCAAGGGATTTGGTTTGTGATGACTTGAACAGGCGAAGATGGCATCTTTTTATGGAGATGTCATACAAAAATTTATAAAAAAAGTAAATACATTTCTTTTTTAGTCAATTCCCTACAAAAGAATCACGTGCTTGGATGTCCATTTCCCGTGCAACAATTGTCCACTACTCACATTTCTTATCCTGAACGATGCACAATTATAACTGAAGGTGATCATACATACTCTTATTGCATGTGGCTTTCTATCTTCTATTGGTTTTAAGATACCTGATTTGGAAACGATTTTGCTGTGAGAGAGGTTGGCGCCGATACGGAGTTTGCGGTGAGAGAGAGAGAGAATGAGAGAGACCACTCTCGAAATAGAGAGTGGGTAGAGCGGGAGATAGGGCCGGTGGCTAGGGTTTCTTCATAGGAGGGAGATAGCAGACACAGTGAGAGAGAGTGGAGAGAGAGAGAGAGAGAGAGAGAGAGAGAGAGAGAGAAGTGACGTTGAATGTAGTGGTAACATGCACTAAGGTGTACTAACGTCGTGAAGTTCTATGGGTACCACCATGACCCACATGTTATATCTAATCCATCCATCCATTTTTTGAGATTTTTTGTAAGGCCTGATCTAAAAAATAAGAAAGATCCAAAGTTTCAATGGACCATAATGCAGAAAGCAGTGTGAGATTGAACGCATACCATTGAAACCTTCTTGGGGTCCTAGAAGTTTTGGTTCAGTCTGATATTTATTTTTACCCTTCATCCAGGTCCATGTGACCTTATGAACAGTTTGGACGGCAAATAATCATCATGGTGGGCCGTATGTATGTTTTGACAGTGAGAATCATTGTAGAGTCTGCGTTTTCTGGTGTGGTCCACGTACACCAGCGAATCCGCTTCCTCTGTTACCGAAATACGAGTGGGTGCGTAACCAATTAGGAAGAAGACGCATCATGGTACCGAGACTACGAAAGCACTCTAAGCATATACCGAAAAACACTGACGCATACTGTACCCCTAAAATAGTATCGATCCACTCCGACTTACACACCAGCCCTTTAATGGCACACCAAACGCTTTTACTGAACTTTGAGTGGGTGCGTAACCACTCAAGAAGACGCGACGTTAGGGTACCGAGACTCAAGAATCACTCTGACACGCACCGACGAACACGGACATACACCGGACCTCCAAAATAGTAACGGTTCTCTCCGACTTGTACTGCAGCACATGCGGTCGCATCTCGAATATTTTTACTAAACTACGAGTGGATGGGTAAACAACTAAGAAGAAGATGCATCATGGTACCGAAACTATGGAAGCACTCTAACCAAATACCGAAAAATATTGACGCACACCGTACCCCTAAAATATCGTCGATATACTCCGACTTACACACCAGCCCTTAAGTGGCACGCCGAACGCTTTCACTAAACTTTGAGTGGGTGCGTAACCACTTAAGAAGAAGCTACGTTAGGGTTCCGAGACTCAAGAATCACTCTAACACGCATCAACGAACACGGACATGCACCAGACCTCCAAAATAGTAACGGTTCCCTCCGACTTGTACTGCAGCACATGCGGTCACATCTCGAATGCTTTTACTAAACTACGAGTGGGCGCGTAAACAACTAGGAAGAAGATGCATCATGGTACCGAGATGACAGAAGAACTCTAACCAAATACCGAAAAACATTGACGCATACCGTACCCCTAAAATATCATCGATTCACTCAGACTTACCCAGCAGCCATTCGGTGGCACGCCGAACACCTTCACCAAACTTTGAGTGGGTGCGTAACCACTCAAGAAGACGCTACGTTAGGGTGCCAAGACTCAAGAACCACTCTAACATGCACCAACGAACACGGACATATACCGGACCTCCAAAATAGTAACGTTTCCCTCCGACTTGTACTGCAGCACATGTGGTCGCATCTCGAATGCTTTTACTGAACTACGAGTTGGTGCGTAACCAACTAGGAAGAAGATGCATCATGGTAACGAGACTAAGGAAGCACTCTAAGCATATACCGAAAAACACTGACGCATACCGTACCCCTAAAATAGCATCGATCCACTTTGACTTACACACTAGCCCTTTAGTGGCACGCCGAACGCTTTCACCGAACTTTGAGTGGGTGCGTAACCACTCAAGAAGACGCTATGTTAGGGTGCCAAGACTTAAGAATCACTCTGACATGCACCGACGAACACGGACATACACTGAACCACCAAAATAGTAACGGTTCCCTCCGACTGCGACACATGTGGTCGCTTCTCTAATGCTTTTACTGAACTATGAGTGGGTGTGTAAATATCTAGGAAGAAGATGCATCATGGTACCGAAACTACAGAAGCACTCTAACCAAATACCGAAAAATATTGATGCACACCATACCCCTAAAATAGCATCGATCCACTCTGACTTACACAGCAGCCCTTCGGTAGCACGCCGAACACTTTCACCAAATTTCGAGTTGGTGCGTAACCACTCAAGAAGACGCTACGTTAGGGTACCGAGACTCAAGAATCAATCTGACATGCACCGACGAGCACGGACATACAATGGACCTCCAAAATAGTAACGGTTCCCTCCGACTTGTACTGCAGCACATGCGATCGCATCTCGAATGCTTTTACTGAACTACGAGTGGGTGCGTAAACAACTAGGAAGAAAATGCATCATAGTACCGAGACTACGGAAGCACTCTAACCATATACCGAAAAACACTAACGCATACCGTACCCCTAAAATATCATCGATCCACTTCGACTTACACACTAGCTCTTCTATGGCACACTGAACGCTTTCACCGAACTACTAGTGGGTGCATAACCACTCAAGAAGATGATACATTTAGGTACCAAGACTTAAGAATAATTCTGATCACGCATCGACGAACACGGACACACACCGGACCTAGAAAATGATAACAGTTTCCTCCGACTTGCACTGTCGCTCATGCAGGTCGCATCTCGAATGCTTTTACCGAAGTATGAGTGTGTGCGTAACCAACTAGGAAGACGCTGCGTCATAGTACTGAGACTACAGAAGCACTCTAACCACATACAAAAAAATATTGACGCACACCGTACCCCTAAAATAACATCGATCCACTCCGACTTCTACGGTATTCTTTCAATGGCACGCCGAGTGTTTTCACCGAACTACGAGTGGGTGCGTAACCACTCAAGAAGACGCTACGTTATAGAACCGAAATTCAAGAATCACTTTAACCATGCACCGACAAATACGGACACACATTGGACCCCCTAAATATTAACAATACCCTCCGACTTGCACTGCAGCAAATGCGATTGTACGTCGAACGCTTTCATTGAACTATGAGTGTATATGTATCCACCTGCGAAGACTCTCTATCATGGTATTAAGACTACAGAACCATTTTACATAGACAACAACTAACATTGATGCACACTGTACTGTACCTCTAAAATAGCATTGATCCACTTCAACCTGCACTATAGTCTTTCGATGGCACGCCGGACGCTTACACCGAACTATGAGTGGGTTGATAACCACCAAAGAAGACACTGCATTAGGGTACCGAGACTCAAGAATCACTTTAACCACATACCGACGAACACGGACACTCACGGGATCCCCAAAATAGTAACGGTTCACTCTGACTTGTACTGCAGCCCATGCAATCACACGTCGAACGCTTTCAATTGAACTACAAGTGGGTGCGTATTCACTTGAAAAGACTCTCTATCATGATACCAATACTACGGAAGCACTCTAACCACACACCGAAAAAACACTAACGCATACCGAACTCCTAAAATAGCATTGATTCACTCCGACTTGCACACCAGCCCTTCCGTGGCACGCCGAATACTTTCACCGAATTACGAGTGGGTGCATAAACACTAAAAAAGATGCTGGGTTAGGGTACTGAGACTCAAGAATCACTCTAACCATGCACTGACGCACACAGATACACACAATACCTCTAAAATAGTAACGGTTCCCTCCGACTTGCACTACAACTCATGCGGTCACAACTCGAATTCTTTTACCAAAGTACGAGTGGGTGCGTAACCAACTAGGAAGACGCTGCATCATGGTATCGAGACTATGGAAGTACTGTAAGACCATACCGTAAAACATTGACGTACACTATACCCCTAAAATAGCATCGATCCACACCGACTTGCACTGCAGCCCTTCACTGGCACGCCAAACGCTTTCACCGAGCTACGAGTGGGTTCGTAACCACTCAAGATGACGTTGCGCTAGGGTACTGAGACTCAAGAATCACTCTAACCATGCACTAACGAACACGGATACACACAGGACATCCAAAACAGTAACGGTTCCTTCCGACTTGCACTGCAGCCTATGCGGTCGCAACTCGAATTCTTTTACCGAAGTAGGAGTGGGTGCATAACCAATCAGGAAGACGCTGCATCATGATATCAAGACTATGGAAGCACTCTAACATCATACCGAAAAACATTGACACACATTGTACCGCTAAAATAACATCGATCCACACCGACTTGCACTGCAGCCCTTCGGTGGCACGCCGAATGCTTTCACCGAGGTATGACTGGGTTTGTAACCACTCAAGAAGACGCTGCATTACGGTATCGAGACTCAAGAACCACTCTAACCATATACTATCGAACACGGACACACACCGAATTCCCAAAATAGTAACGGTTCAACCCGACTTGGACTGCCTTGTTATAGTAATGGGTCACACCTTCATTTATTGATGTTGTTAGCAATGATCCATGTTGTTCATTCAAATTTAAAGATTTTTTTTGTTCCCATACTAAAAAAATGTGGCAGATCAAATAATCATGTGGTCCACATCATCTTCATTTACATTTAATGGTACATACTTAACACACTACTAATACTTTTTATGGCCCACCTTCCACTCAGATCTGCCTCATTTTTTTTTCTAATTATATAAAAGAGGATGAGAAAACCGTTCGACGGTATCGATCGACAAATTAAATTTATGTGGGCCCCATTTCAGAGATTTAATGTAACTGACAATTTCAAGGTTAAAGTTGTAATAAAGTAACACCACAAGGGTAGCAGTGTCAATTTAGACAGCTGGCGCGAGTAGATTCACAACTTTTTGTCTCTTTTTGAGGCCTTTGTGAAAAGACGAAATTAACCTCTGTGAGTATTTATGTTAACCTACAAGTGCGTGTAATAAATCTGGCCTCATTCATAAGATCAGACAAACATGGATGAAGGGAAAAAACAAATATCAACTTGATACAAAACTTGTATGACCCCAAGAATTTTTCAACGGTAGATGCTCAGTTCACACTTTTCCTGTGGTGCCGACCAATTGATCTTTTGACATGCTTCATTTTTTGGATCCAAGCTTAAAATTATCTGTTATGATGGATTGATGGAGTGGATAAAATACCGTGATTAAACACGATGGGTCTCATAGAGTTTACGCAGTTACTAGGCAATTTTCTTCGTGCCCACCTTAATGTATATCTCTTATATCTACGCTGTTCATCCAGTTTGAAAACTCATTTCAGGGCATGATGACAGACATTAAGTAGATCCAAATCTCAGGGTGGACAATAATATCAGAAGTAGTGGTAATTAACCATTAAAAGCTTCTTGTGGGTCACAAAAGTTTGGGATCAAGCTGATGTTTGTTTGGTCTCTTCATCCATATCTCTGTGACCTTACCAACGAGTTGGATGGCAAATAAACATTCCATTGGAATCTATGAATTTTTTAATGGTGGGGATTCAATCACGACTGTTTCATGTGGTATGGTCTGCCTAAGATTTGAATTGCTTCATTTTTTAGATCATGCAATAAAATGAGTTTTCAAAATGGATGGACGGTGTGGATATAAAAAACATATATCACAATGCCCCCATAGGTAGGGATACATCCAAATTACGCCCTCCATTGGTGTGCTTTCTGAGGGGTGTCAATGGCCCTGCCAAGCTCTGTCCAAGTCCGTCCTGCCTCTTTAAACTTATGCCCAAACCTAGCACCGGTACGTGACATGGCCACAATAAATTTTAAACTAAAAAAAGAATATTCAGGTCGGGCAGGCCTGACGGGTTTTGAACGGCCCAGTTCAAGCCTATAATTTAGGCCCGAATGTGACACGGGCCTGATACTCTAGTACAAGCCCAGCCTGAGGCAGGCCAGGCCCAAAAACCTGTTGGGCCAGCCCGTCCATTGACAGCCCTAGCTTTCTCATTCCCACTTTACTTTCGGCCCACAGCTTTTGTTGCCCGTACCCTTCCAGCATACATACCGGGCGTACTTTGTAAACTCTGCGGGGTCCACCATGATTTATGTATTTCATCCACTCGGTTCATACATCATAACAGATAATTTTATGACTTTAGACAAAAAATTAAGCATAAAAAAATCTTAAGTGGACCACACCACAGGAAACGATGTATATTGAACCTGTACCATTGAAAAATTCTTGGGGGCTGCGGAAGTTTTGAATCAAGCTGATATTTGTTTTTTCCCTTGATCTTTTGAACAGGTTGGCTGACAAATAAACATCACTGCAGGCCCTAAAAAGGTTTCAACGGTGGAAATCATTATACCCACTATTTCTTGTGGTATGGTGAGTTTTGGATACCCTAAATGAACTGGAAAAGCGGATGTACGGTGTAGATAAAATACATACATTTACAATGGTAAAACTGCAGCGAGTTTATTTGATATTCTGTCAGCGCGTTGCGGATTTCCTGCGAAAGCCTTGCGCACGGTAAATTAGGTGGGGGCACATAGTGATGTTTTTTAATAAATACACTCCCTCCATCGGTTTTGGGAGCTCGTTTTAGGACATGAGAACAAAAATGAACTGGATCCAAGACTCAAGTGGGCCGAAAATGTGAGGATTGAACATCTACAGTAGAAATATTTGTGGGGCCACAGGAGTTTCGAATCAGGCTAATATTTGTGTTTTCAGTTCATCCTAATAGTAGTGATTTTATGCACGGTATGGATGTCATATAAACATCACTGTGGATTCCAGGGAGGATTCAATGCTAGTAATTTCCCTACCCACCTTTTCCTTTAGTGAGGTCCACTTGAGTCTTGGATTTTGTTCTCATGTCCTAACACGAGCTCCCAAAACGGATGGACGGGGTGGATTTATCAGAAAACATCACAAGGCTTAAAAAAATAATAATAAAATTCTTATCTCTCATTCAGGTCGAATTTGGAGACTAGCTACCCGTCTCAGAACGCACATGGCAAAAAAAAAAAAAACACTGATGTATAGAAAGGTTTCAACAGTGGTGTTTGGATATGCTTTAATTTGGTATCAACCGTTAGGGACAGCATGGATAAATCATATATATTCACATTGGTACCAACTATGTTTACTCATCAATTTCACAGAAGGAAAACACAATTCTCATTCAAAACTCCGGTAGGCTCAGGAAGTTCCACTTGGGCTTTCCCGCCAACTTGAGTTTTGGATCTGCCCAACTGAGAGAATTCACTATACGTAAAGGTGTAACCACAAATTTTTGTTGCACGAACTTGTGTCCTCTCTGCCGTATACAGCAGTGTAATGTGTTAATCCCTACACAGCTGTGTAATCTGTTGATTTGAGCTGTCTATTAAAACAAATCCCATCCATCTCTTAGCGCAGCTGACGTGTTAGGAGACTCACTACCATCTTCAGAAGACGGAACAGTCATAATAGAACATAAATGTGGACATGAAAGGAACAGTTAAACTGCAACGAAAAAACGACCGGCGCAGGAACTTCATTCCAGAGAATCCGCATCTGATAGCAGGATTTATTATATATGGGTTAGTTGTTGAGTTCATGTGTTGAATGTATGGTAATCAGACAGATGATAACTTGGATTATCTGAACAGTTTTTTTTTATGTATCCACACCATCCATCTGTTTTCCATCTACTTTAGGATGTGAAATCAAAACCTTAGAAGATACAAATCTCATGTGGACCATATTACTAGAAACAGTGATGAATGGTTATATATATATGGCCATTAGTAATGAGAGTGTACATTCTGACTTAATCAGGAAGTCAATTGCATAAATTCTTAAATAATAAATAAAAATTAAATACAAATTAAATTACCCATAATAATTTCTTTAGTTTTCTCTAATATCTTAGTTATTTCAAATCCTACACAAATAAAGAATTTAAGTAAGGGTTAAACTCATTAAAAATATTGAAAAATAAGAAATTATCAAACTATTTTTTTTAAAGGTTACCGAACTTGTATATTTCATGATAATCAAAGCAATTTCTAATTTCTAGTCATCATGGAGGATATGGAGATTTTATAGTAACATTTTATAGTTAAATTTATTAAAACTATGCAATTCAAAAGGTATGAAGATTGAGTCATGATTTTTTTATTTCTTTACATCAATATTACATGCATGATGAGCACTTTCAAGTATGGAGGCAAGACAAACTCCATCAGGAGCTATTGAGCCCACACGTCGAGATGGTCTGACTCGGACAACATTGTGGTATGACTAACAGTTATATACATGGATGGCCGAAAATGAAGACAACCCAAGAATCAGACAGATATTGATCTCAGGTGGATAAATGGGGTGCGGATCTACTAGTCCCACTGGGACTAGCATAAGGGGTGGTTTCAATTCTCCTTAGGCCCCACTATGATGTATGTGTTTTATCCATGCATTCCATTCATTTTTTCATCTTATTTTAAGGCACAATCCCAAAAATGAGACAGATCCAAATCTCAGGTGGACCACAACATAGGAAAACAGTGGGGATTGAAGGTCCACCATTAAAATCTTCCTAGGGCCCACTGTAATGTTTATTTGCCATCCAACCTCTTGATAAGGCCACATAAACCTAGATGAAGGGAAAAAACAATCAACGGCTTGATAACAAACTTCTGTGGCCCCCAAAAAAGTTGAAAATCCCCATTGTTTCCCTGTGGTGTGGTACATCTGAGATTTGGATCTATCTCATTTTTGGGCTAGTAACTTAAAATAAGATGGAAAAATGGATGGACAGAATGGATAAAACACATACATCATGGTGGGGCCCACATAGATTTGAAACCACCCCTTATGCTAGTCCCAGTGGGACTAGCTGATCCGCGCCTGATAAATGGAGGGAAGGCGTGGATAGAACACATATATCATGGTGGGGCCCACAGATATTTGAAACCACCCCTTATGCTCATCCGCGCCCCCTTTGTACCGGACGCAAATTAGGTGTTACCCAGGGAACAGCTTTGTGGGTGTTACCCCAACCTTGTGGGGGCTATCTTGATATATTTTTTACATATCCATGCCATCCATCTGTTTTTCCATCTCACTTTAGGAAGTGATTCCAAATCCTAAGAAGATCAAAATCTCAGGTGGACCATACCACTAGAAACAATGATGAATAGCCATTAAAAACATTTTGCGGGCCACAAAAGTTTTCGGCCAATCAGATCTTTTTATTTTCCTTTTATCAAGACTTTATTGACATTATAAAGAGCTTGTATTGTAAACAAACACTACCAAAACCTAACGATGGTCCGGCTCTTTAGAAAATTTAATGGTGTGGCACTCAATCACACTGTTTATAGTGGTATGATCTACTTGAGATTTGGATCTTCGTAACTTTTGGAACCCTCGTCCTAAGATGGACTTTAGAAACGGATGGACAGAATGGATATATAGAATATCATTCACGTGGGACATACGGTAGGGGTAACACCCACTAAGCTATTCCCGAGGAGGAGTTTAGGTGGGACACGGCCGAAGTTCCTGTGCTGGAATGCTAGGTGGGGCCCACAATGATGTTTGTGAGAAATCCAATCCCTCCATCCGTTTTCTGATCTCATTTTAGGATATGCCATAAAAAAGGAGGCCGATCCACAACTCAAGCGGACCACACGAGTAAATAGTGGTGATTCAGTGACCACTGTTGAAACATTTGTATTTCTAGGTTTTTCTGTGTTTTCCAAACATCATGGTGGGCCCACCTAGCATCATGGTGAGACATATCAATCAAGTTTTCCTCAATCCCATCTCCCATCTACCTGACGTGAACCTGAAATAGATCTCTAACTATATGTTTCGTCATGGGATCAGCCATCATCTTCTTGGTAGGAATGTAGCTAAGGATAACCTTCTTTTCTTTCACTTGATCATAAACGTAATGATACTTTATCTCAATGTGTTTGAATTTCTGGTGGTGGTCCTTTGCCAAGTCAATGGCTGAAGTGTTGTCTATCCTCAACGATATAGGCTCATGTATGCCTGGAACAACACCCAATCATTGTAGGAATCTGTGAACCCTTACACACTCCTGAACTGTAACACAACATGCAATGTACCCGGCCTCCATAGATGAAAGTGCTGTGAATGTCTGTTTCTTGCTGACCAAGAGATAGCTCCCCCTCCGAGCAAGAAGACATATCCTGAAGTAGACTTTCCCTCGTCGGCGTCATTACCCCAGGCAGCATCTGAATCTCCTTTGAGCTCGAGACTTGCGCCTCCATAACACAGCATCAGGTCCTTGGTTCCTCTGAGATAACGAAATATACGTTTCACGGCTTGCCAATGAGACTGTCCAAGGTTACTCTGGTAATGGCTGACTATACCAACTGCATAACTAATATCCGGTCAGGTGCAAAGCATAGCATACATTAAGCTGCCTACTGCGCTCGCATAAGGTACTGAGGACATTGCTGATTTCTCAACTTCTGTCTAGGGACATGATTTCCTGTTTAACTTGGTAGCTTTATCCATGGGGGTTTCACCAGCTTTTGAATTTTTCATCCTAAACCGCTCTAAGATCTTCTGTATGTAAGTGGCTTGTAACAAGCCTAAGAATCTCATAAGAAGGTTCTTGATGATTTTAACCTCTAGAATAAAATTGGCTTCACCAAGATCTTTCATCTTAAAGTTCGAGAAAAGCCAATCTTTAGACATCATCAACAGTTGCATGTCATTACCAGCTAATAGAATATCGTCTACATATAAAGATAGTATCAGAAAAGATCTTCCAAACCGTTTCACGTATACACAATGATCTTCTTCACTCATCGTGAACCCGAAAGTGGTGATGGCTAAGTAGAACCTCATGTACCACTGCCTTGAAGATTGTTTCAACTCATAAATAGATCGTAACAACTTGCAGACTTTCTTTGGAAACTTTTTGTCCACATAACCTATGGGTTGTTGCATGTATATTTCTTCATCTAAATCACCATTTAAGAATACGGTTTTTACATCCATCTGATATAACTCTAAGTCTAAACTTGCGACAACGGACAAGATCATGCGAATTGAGGAGAATTTTACAATAGGTAAAAAAGTTTCCTAATAATCAATACCTTCTTTTTGTGTAAAACCTTTTGCAACTAATCGTACTTTGTACTTGTCTACTGTACCATCTGCCTTTCTTTTGATCTTAAGTATCCACTTTTTACCAATTGCTTTGCGATTGGAAGACACATCTACAAGTTCTCAGACTTTGTTCTTCTTCATGGAGGCAATCTCCTCGTCCATGATAATTACCCAATCAGCCGAATTCGGAGATAACAACGCATCCTGATAAGAATCAGGTTCATCATCGTCAACCGCAACACAAGAGAAAGATTGACCATCGATATCGAAATATCCTCTAGGAATCAAACATTTTTCATTTCAACGTAACTCAGGAGCCTGCTGAAAATGGGCCTTTTGAGCTATTATAATGATGTCTTAAAAGGAATAATTAAGTATTAATCTCCATACCTCAGAGATAAATAAAATGAGATTTGGACAAAAAGGAATAATTAAGTATTTGATGATTGACATATTATTAAAATAAAATATATAATTTAAAATTTTTTTGGATTAAGGTCACTTACCTCAATTGCTATTTATTCCTCTTTAAATCAGAGATCCGTTGTGCAACGCTCTGATACCACTGTTAGATTTTGCGGAAGTGTGGGCCTCCAGGATCCGATGTCTACACGATGAGAATCTTCGCAAAGCCAAGGATGTGCGGCGTGATCCAACCGTCCGCCTATTTGCTATAGGAACAAATGTGTCTGATCACCCCTCTGATCCTACGGTGAAGATAGTCCCCGGATCAGATCTATGGCTTAGATCGAAAGAATGGGCCATATGAACTCTCGAAGCCTTTTTCTTTATTTTCTCTTCGTATCTCACTTTTAGCTCTTCTTGTGTGTCTATATCGAAAAAAGCCTCCTCTTATATATAGAATACATAAGATGGATAATATGGATAAGAAGGTGAGATGAGATAGGATTTATCCTTACTCATCTAACCATCTTCGGAATTTGAGTTTCAAATTTCCGAAAGAAAGAGGATGCGGTAACGACCTATGGGCCTCACCCACAAGTGGTTGCCCACAAGTGAGCCCCCAAAGGTCCACAACCAATAGGATTTTCAATCTCTCGGCCGTTGTAGAAGGAAAAAAAGATGTGTGCTTAAACATATAGGGCCGAGTGGAAATCTGAAAGGGCGCTATGAGTAAAAACAATGGGCATATAGTAGATTTGGTGAAAACTCGAAAGAGCACCGATGGTAAAAATAGTAGAGCTGCCAAGGGGCAGGCAAGATCAAGTACTAGGAACGTGGTAAAAATTAGAAAGGGTGTCACGGATAAAAATGACGGCAAAGCCAACTGTAGTGAAAAACTGAGAGGGCGCTAAAGAAAAAGAAAATAAAAAGCATGTAACAAAAGGCAGTCTAAGGCAACCCAGACAATTTCCCAACAGAATAAGAGGGAGCACGGTCAAGGAAAAGGCTTCTACAAGATCTGTTAGATTTCTCAGAGAAGTGTTTTCAACTGCGCACACCCCTAAGGAACCAAATGATTCCCCCAGGGTCAACCTGAAATCATCAATCAAAACATTGACTGAGCTGCAGTTCTAATTCCTATAACCAAGCACAAAATCCAGACACACACACCACATAACACAATGACCCAAAGATGTTCAAAAAGTTTTCTTCCATCGAATATTTTTCATGTATATATCTATCTTTTTTAAAAACAAAACCAAAAATATAACGCATGGGCCTCTACGCACCACCCCAACTGTCAAAATGGAAAATGTGTGAAATAGAATCCATCCATTGGGTGGGCCCGGCCAGGTAAATGATCGGTATCCAAGCTCAATTGGATCTGGGTCTCAGACTGGAAAGGCCTTGGGCCCTGCAAGACCCGAACCCGATTAATGGAGGTTTGGGCACTATAGGACCCGACCAGAACCCAACCCGTTAACATCCCTACCGGTCAGGCTTGAGTCTGGCTGGCCCAGTTCATTTTTTTTTCTCTTGGCCCAGGCCTCATTGCTAGCCTTAATGGAAGTTTTATGCAATTTCATCTTGACCGTAGCAGGGCAACTTGCTTGGTGATCAGGACCGTGGATCTGGTGGGCCATCATGTGTATAGGATATAGGCCAATAATTGTAGCCAATGGACATCTTCCACTGTCCAGTTTTAGTAAGCTTGATCCAAAACTTCCTTGGGCCCGAATAAGTTTTTCACTATGGGCTTTCAATCTCCATTGTGGTCCAATTGAGTCTTGGATCTACCTCATTTTTTGAGTTTATATCTTAAAATGATCGGGAAAATTGGATGAATGGTATAGATAAAACCCATACATATCTGTTGGACCCACATAGCACCCATCTGGACCGCATCCGTCAAGGTGGCAGCAGGACGCAATCCACTTCCGTTTTGCATGCAGTGGATTTGGGGCTGTCTTCATGGCATCCATGTGCATTTTAAACTAATAAGATAATCTTTACCTTGTGACTTCTCTCAAGTTGAATTTTGGACCATCCAATCAATTTCTTTTAATCATCCATTAGATGTCCACCCTCCCTATTTTTTTAATCAACGTTCCATTTCAATGGGGCCCACAATTTGGAACGCGGATTGCATATGTCGCTACTGGATGGTCCTCTGTGGGCCCCACCATGCATGCTGCAGCTGGATTATCAATTTTTTAGGGAATTTTACAAAGTGGTACCTCATTAATACCTTACTTACCTCCTGGTACCTTTTTAAATTGAATTTTCATTAAACTACCTCATTAATAAAGATAATTGTCAAAGGTATACCTTTGGTTAGTTTTCTACCATTTCCGTCATTTTTTTTATTTATAAAATGACAAAAATAACCATCTTAATGACGTGCTTTAATTACTTAAATGTAAATACAATCTTTATGAGATATTTATTATTTAAATTTATTAATAAAAAATGAAAACACAACGGTGATGCATATTGCCTACTGACGTTGCCACTGGTCGGTGTGCTCTTTGGACCCTACCATAATGAATGCCTTTTATCCATGCCGTCCATCTATTGTTCCAGATCACTTTATGACATGATCCAAAAAATGAGTCAGATCTATACCAAATGAGCGCTAATCATTAAAAACTTCTTGAGGACCACAAAAGTTTTATGTCAAACTATTATTTGTGTTTTCCCTTCATCCAAGTATGTGTGACATAATTAATAGGTTGGATGGCAAATAAACATTACAGTGGACCTGGGGAAGTTTTTAACATTGGCTTTCAATCAACATTTTTTTATCCCGTGGGTTGGTTCACCTGAGACTTGAATCTGGCTCATTTTTTAAACCATCCCCTAAAATGATCTGAAAAAAAGATGAGCAGTACGGATAAAACACATAAATCCTGGTGGCCCATAGAGCACTAACTAATAGCCACGTTGATAGTAGGCAATCTGTGTTCCATCATTCCCATATGCCTCTAGAAATGGACGGAGAATCAATGTATCATTTTTTATCCGCACAGTCTATCCATTTCTCTATGTCATTTTAGAACATGAGCAAAAAAATAAGCAGATCTAAGGCTCAGGTAGATCACACCATGGGAAGCAACAGGGCAGCCATTGAAACCTTTCTAAGCACCTACTGTGATGATTAATTGTCATTCCACTTGTTCATGAGGTCACATAGACCTTGATGAGGGGAAGACACAAATATAAGCTTGATCCAAAACTTCTGCCGTTTCAAGAAGTTTCTACTAAAACCTTGGAGGCTCGGAGCCTTGTCTGGTTGGTAGACTCTGCGGAGTTTCAATAGGGGGTCATGGCTTTGAAACTCATCAGTGGTGAAAATCCATGCAGCCGACAGCACCAATGGGTGCGTTGCCTGATTGACTGGGTGCATGGGCTCATTTGATATGGCAAAATGAATGGACGGTGTGGGGGAAGCTCATTCATCAGGATAGCCCTCCAATTAATGAGTAAATGAAGCAGGCTAATGAAAATAGAATTTCAAAAAGTATTGAAATGTAAATACAGTAACAATGAGATATTATTTTGTAAAATTCCCTTTTTTTTTTAAGCGCCGCTGCATGCCTGCATTATAATCTAGGTGGGAAGACATTTGGACTGTCTATCAGAAGATTAGGATATTCGATTTTAATTAGGTTTGTCCCTTATATTTTATGGAAATGGTACTGTGAGGTCGATCTCATGGGATCTTCCCATGAGGTTAAGCTCTGTGGGCCTCGCTGTGATCTGTGATGGACATCCACCCATGCATTTGGTAGGTACCCCTCTAGGTTATGGGATGTGCAAAACATCAGCCGTATTCAAAACTGAGGTGGGCCATGCAATCTGAAACCATGGAAATCATGCTTAAAACATATAAAAGCACCTATGAGGGGCCCACCTGAGTTTTGAAATGGCCTTAAATTTGGTGTGACCCATCATCCAAGTGGGACACACACAATGGATGGGCTGGATGTCTAAATCACGTCTCATTAGGCCCTATATACAATTAAGAAGGTTTCAATGGGGTGCATCCACTCTCAACTGTTGTCTGTGGTGTGGCCCACCTAAGTCATGGATTGGCTGAATTTTTAGGCCCATGGCCTATTATGGATAGATGCATCTAATTGACCAGATGGATGTCCATCACACATCATGGGGGGTCCACAGAACTCGACCTCATGGAAAGCTCCCATGAGGTGGACCTCACAGTACCATTTCCCAATATTTTAGTCAAATTAAGTTTGAATTTATTATATTTATAATATATTATCCCAGTGATATATAGTTTAGAGGAGGTCTCAAGTCCAGCATGTTGGACCATGAGCTATTCTCCACCTGGCAAATAACTTCCAACCTGTCATTTGTGCGAAATCCAACCCGTCCACTTGGTTGGTCTCATCATGATGATCACCTTGTGCAAAAATCATCCCCATCCATTTATTTGGTGGACCACGATTGTAGTTTGTTATTTTTTCAGTGCCTATATTGCTTTTTATGGTGTAGCCCACCTAATAAGTGGATGGGGTTGATTTTCGTCCAAGGTGATTCGCATGGTGGGTCCAACCTATTGGAAGGGTTGGATGCCTCACACGCATGACTTGTTGGGAGGATGTCACCTGGGTGGATAGTAGTTTATGGTCCCATCAGTTGGACTTGGGATATTTTCTATAGATTATTGGCTGTTTGGCTTTACCAATCCATCCTAAAATTACTTCGATCCAATGATCCAAACCTTATGATCAATGGATGTGAAATGTACAGTCATTTCTATGGAACTAGAGAATGTTCGGTAAGTGATCTGGACCATCCATCATGTGGGGCCCACCTCTTATTGTCAACCCTCTTGAAAATAACTTAGACTTGACGGTCTTAACAACTTGATCTATTGATAGGATATTGATGATCCATATTTATTGTACTAAAAGAGATCAATAAGTGAATAGACCATTTCATCATGTCCGACGCACCTTTAATTACATACCCCTTCCAAAAATCATCTTGATTAGACGATTAAACCATTTGATCAATGACTATGAATATATAAGGCTCATATTAATTATAATAGAGAAGGTTTAATCAATGAGTTGAATTGTTCATCATGTGGGGCCCACCTTTGATTGATTGTCCCTCTTAAAGTCACTTTCATCAAATGATTGAATATATATAAAACTGACTAGGACAATGGACATGGTCCACATTGATTAGACCAAGGACCAATCAATAATTTAGACCACCCATTGTGTTGGGCCTATCTTATGATTGTTGATCCCTCCTAAAATTTCATTTGAATTAGATAGATCTTAACCATCCCATCGATGGTTAAGAAAATGGCCCATCTATATTGGTTGCAAGAGAAGGTCTGATCAATGATTCAGACTGCCCATCATGTGCCTCCCACATTTGAATGCTCGTCTCTCTTAAATGCCACTTTGATAAGATGGTCATCAGATCAATGGCTAAGAAAATGAAAGATCCATACTCATTATAATATAAAAGGTTTGATCAAAGATCTAAACCGTCCATCATGTGAATCCGGGCTATGGTTACTCGTCCTTCCTCAAAATCACATTGATTTAACGATCCATTGTTGGGTTTTGTGCCCTAGAAATCCAATTAATGCCCCATCTAAGCTGTTACGAACGATATTTAAAAAATAAAAAATAAAAAAAATACATAATGAATAGTATATAACTATATGCATTATAAACTAATACATGCATTATGATTTGATTGAAACCATGATTAAAGTCCCTTATGGATATTTTACAGCTATGCCAACAATATATGTTACAAAATAAGTTGTCTACCTTATCCATGAAAACATTGTTTAAAACCATCATATGTGCTTGAGCTAGTGCATGTGTAAGGTTGCCATGATACTAATGACTTGTAATGAGTAGTGTTGCTTTGTCTCAGATACTTTGGCTTGTGAACTCACATCAGTGCATGGGTGCGTTCAACATAGCATGATTGACATGCGCAACTATGAGATCACGTGAGAAATGCAGCCGTGTCCCATGTAAGGAATATAAATTCACAAGCACATTATTGAAATGTCCTTGGACTTGAGGGCTAGTTGTGTGTTCTCTTAGTTAGTGTGATTGTCCTTGGGTGAGCGGTCGCTTCCTCAGTTCCTCAGCTTTCTTTCTTCATTTGAGCACTTGAGTATAATATTGACTCACATGTAAATAACGTGTAATTTAGAGTTGTCACTAGTCAAATTAAGCTTAGAATCTATGACTGATTAGAAACTGTAGAATTGCTTACAGGTCGGGGAACTATAAATTTCTCAATTCAAGTGACTTATACAGTTGATATGCGATCATAGATTCAGAGTAAGGGCCTTAATGATAGAAAATGAAGGAATTAGGCACTTTTTTTGGCTCGCATGATGTGTGGTCTTTACTTTAGAGGATTTCATAGTTTTTTAGGAGTTCGATAGAATTTTAACATTATTATATCTAGCCGCACAAAATTTAAAATTTCAGACAAGCAAAGAAATGAACAACTACTAGACTTACTTCACGGGGTTGGAGTCCCTAGGTAGGCAAAATAATATAAAAGAGAAAGTATTTAGGGAGGAGTATCGTAAGAATAAATAAAAGGTGAGTGCATGTGGTTAGTGTTATTGTGCTAGTGGTAGTCTTCTCCCTTCTAATCAATTGTGGCAGCGGTAGTCTCCTTGCTTCCAATCGACTTTTGAAACAACGACCTTAGGTACTGCCGATAGTAGTCACGGCACCAAGTTTCATTGCCATCATCGCGGCAGATGGGACCACCCTTTGTTCATAATTTTGACACAGTGAATCCCATTTGCATATCTCTTCTCCTCTCTTCCTGGGTAAGCCTAGATCACCGACAACCATTGTCGGAGATGGCGGGTACAACACCCCTTCCCCCTTTCATGAGAATTCCAGTCATTATCAAACAAATAGAGGCTAAAATTCAACATTGGACTTCCAACTTTCGAAATTATAACACTCATGGAAGAAGTAGAGAGAGTGGTGTGAATGAGAATGATTGTGGGCCTACATCTTAAGTTAATGAGCTTTGATGTTTCTAGGCCTTGCTTTTCTAGACACTTAGTGGAATCCTAAGCCCAAATTATCCCATGTTAACTTCTTTATCGTGGACTCTAGTATATGACTAATGGAAGGTGGTGATTACTATTATTGTCATTTGTAGACACCTCACCCTGGGGTTGACAAGCTAATTAGAGCGTAGTAGGAACTCTCAAGGAACCCCAAAATTCAAAAACCCATATGAACCCAAGTCCAAGTCCAAGCTCGGTTCAAGCCCTGAACCCAAGCACATCAACATTTAGGACCTACAATAAAGCAAATTTGAGTAGACCAAAGGGGGATACCACCCTAGAGGAGACCCGTAAAAAAAATGAGGTCCATCCACATGGTGGGTGACACATCACAGGGACACTTGCCATCTTTTACAGTGAGGTTAGGCGGGATGCTGACATAAGCGAGCATGCATTGCCAAACGTGTCAGGGATGGAATGACCTCTCTGCCCTCCCCTTTTTCTAAAATTATACATTTTGCCCCTTGATCCAACCATCTACATTGTGCCATGTGGTGATCTTATTATAGCAACCAATCTCAACCCTCAAAACCTTTTTTTTACCCTTAAAGTTTCGAAGAATTACCATAAAATCACTCAATGACCATATAAATACCCCATTCCTTTCCCTTGTCAATCCATTTCCTAGCCTCTTAATATATACTTACCAAGAGAGTTCAATGGAGAAAAGAGTGAGAGAGGGAGAGTGGGACCTTGCCCATCCATCAACCAAGAAGAGAAGATAGTGTAAAGAGAAGAATTACCAATTCAAGTTGACCCAACTTAGCCTAAAACCTTTAGCCACCTAGGCCATTCAAAAGGCCAATATGATCTACTTAACTTGACCCTTACAACAACCCATTCACTCGGCTCTACCCAATCATTCATACCTGCATTAGCATCATGCATCATCATCTCCACTCCAATCCATTTGCTGGTTAGTCGGTTAAAGTGTATATTATGTGGCTCGCCAGTGTACCAGATCTTACTCATAAAAAACTAAGATTGACTAGGCTTTGACCGCTTCTTCAAGTGGGTGAGTCTAGGTAGACTTGTTTAGCTAGCTTGGGCCATCGCTTATAGTAGGCACTGCATTGCCATACTGCATTCCACACACATTTCCCATCATCTGTACATAAGAACTAATCAAATCCTTACTATTTTGTTCTGTATGAGCAAATAGGTTGCTTAACACCTTTTCTTTTTATAATCGCAGTCCCTTATACCCAGAATTTTCAGTCACAGGTCAGGAGTCATTTTAGGACAGAAAATCTCTCTCGATTTCTTCTCTTGAAGTATCTACAGGTTGTGGTAATCCGAATTCCAAGGCTCAAGTACGAACTCAATCCCTTAGATTTCGGGTGTCACTTATGCTTTTGTGAAAGGGTGATTTCTCGATTGGTTAACATGTCATCAAAATATAATTTAGAGTAAGCTAAGTAATGAAGTAAAGACATAATTTAAATAAATTAAACCACCATCCAAAAGTATACATCTGTATCATTCCACCATAGGGTCCACGCAGCTGGTGGCCTCAAATACATATCCAAATGAATATATAAAAAGGAATGTCACGATATTCAAGCCTAGGACTCCAAAATGTACAAAAGGGGGGATGGTACTTCCATTATACTAGGCCATCAGAAAACTAGAAATAAGAGTAGTCTTCGGCAAACTCCCCGATCTCCTCCTTAATCACGTTGGCCTTTAAAGTACCCGCATCGATGGTACAATCTGGTTGGTGTTTTAAAACACTGTCTTAGGTGGGAGTGAGTGATAGGGCTGTCAACGGGTCGGATACGGGCCGGATCAGTGATGATCCGAATCCGACCCGATTAAGAATATATCCGACCCGAATCCGACCCGAATCTGATTCGGATCACAAGTATATGATCCGAACCCGACCCGATTAAATTTTTCGAAATCCGTTTCCGATCCGACCCGATATCCGACCGGATATCCGAGAGAGGAGAGAGAGAGAGAGAGAGAGAGAGAGAGAGAGAGAGAGAGAGAGATTATCATATATTTTTATTTTATTTTATTTTATTTTATTTTTTTTATTTTTTTTTATCGGGTCGGATCGTTAACGGGCCGGATCAAGGTTGATCCGAATCCGACCCGAATATTAAACGGATCATCTTTGGATATCCGTATCCGATCCGATTATCCGATTATTGATCCGAATCCGATTAAATCGGATCGGATACGGATCGGATACGGATCAAGATCCGTGCCATTGACAGGCCCTAGTGAGTGATCAACTCAGTTGTATTAAATTCTAAGTTAAACATGTTATCAAATCCATCAAGCTTAGGTAATAACAACATACAAACAAACAATTGCTTAACTAGTTGTTTAAGTGCATAGATGTCATAACATATAAATATAATGCATGTCCCGGACAAAGAATAACATAAAAGGAAATGATGTGCTGATCTTTAACAGTTAACCAGCCACCCCACAAATGCAAGTATGATGGTCGTTCTTCGGCATACTGACATTTAACAGTCAGATAGTTACTTGGAACGCTCATGTCATGTATGCATGATTAGTTCAACATTTATTAATCATTTCACATATAGCAGTATTGGTAAAGCTGGGATATCGTTATTTTATCACAAAGTCTAAACTGGATCACGTGACTCCTTGCAGCACTAAGTGGCTTGTCGCCCGTGTCTTGTAATCCCTGTGTTGATTTCCATATTTTCACATTTCATTTGATTCACGATTTAAGAATAATGGCTTGTCAGTCAAATCAATTGATCACAAATAAGGCTCGTCACCAATTGAAGCGGCTTGTCGCCCATGTCTCTTAATCCTTAGGGTTAGGGTTTTGGGAAAATCGGTGACTCATACACCAATTGAAGGAATTTAAGTAAGATTCACATGGTTTAATGCTAGAGAAGGTTAGACTGGAAGGTGGGATGATTTTCTTACCTTCGATCACAAGGGGTGTCGGACTAGACGAAGGAATCGGCGACTCAGTTGTAGTACTAGCACCCATAAAGCGATGATCACCAATGCAAGCACCAAACTCTCTCTCCCTCTCTCTCTCTCTCCTTCTCTTTCTCTCTCTTTCTCTCCCTTACTCTCCCAAATCCCTAAAATTCAGATTTGGAGGAGAAATGCCTAAATGAGCTCTTTATATAGTGCCAGAAATGGCATAAATGACCCTAATGACTTGGTCATTTATAATATAACCCTATGGGAAGATATTTCTAGCATTTGGGGTCCACTTGGGTCCACACGGATCCATCTAATTCATGGGATAATTATTACAAGTGAAGATCCACCTAAGGCTATGTTTATCTGCACTTTGGATGCGATGGTCGACAGATACGACGACACGTTAGTTTAACGATCATCAATCATCGACAGGGGTTGTGGCTTTAGGAATGTTTGGAAAAAAATATTGGAGACTAGGGTCCTTAGTTTCATCGCAATCTAACGACTTGAAAGTCACAACTTCGCGTAAGTTCGAGTAGATAAAATTTACTTAAGTTTTGAAATTTTCAAGGCAGATGCACACATCTCATGCGTTACCCTCTTGGCTCCAAGTTGACCATTTCGGCAGATAGTCTTAGCTCAATATCCCATGAGGGTCGTCAAGCCTGACAAGACAAACGTATTTCCTTAGTTTTGGATTTTGCGAAACACTAACGAACAGTTTAGGGACTGTTCAGAGAATTAGGGTAGTTCTAGGAATGTTTGAGTATCGAAATTTCTCGTGTATGGTAATTAGGATCTAAGCTTGCTAAATTCCAACTGTAAATCTAAATATTGAGGAATGATAGGATCGTCTATGTATCAACAATGGAGATTTCATACTATAATCTTAAAGCCATACCTGATTGGGAAGACATTCCCGATGCCGTCGTATTGCCGAGAAGAACTCTTGGTCTTCTGCACCTTACACCTTTAGGAGAACCACTCACTGGGACTAGGGTTTTCTCTCGTGTGTTGGTGAGGGGACTAAGACATATATTTATAGGAAAGAGGGCCAAAGAAGGTTACCCCATCACACTTCTCTCCTCTAGGGTCTCCACACCGAAGGTCTCCATATCTGGCTTAATAACTGCGAATAGGGACCACGGTTCAAGCGTCCCACCCCAAACCTATTTGTAATGATCACAACTATAATGGGGCCCACTGAATCGCTCAATTTGAATAATCCAACGGTCATGATCTAAACCGATGATCATGTGTGGCCCACCTAATGGAGTCTTACAGATTGTTTAATATTCATGTGATTAGCGAAAATTCTGATTTGTCTAAAATGATACTAATTCATAAGTTTATAGGTTAAGATGGGTAATTAAGTAGGTTCACATGATTTTCTAAGAGCACTGCACGTGTAGGTTGCTACAGTCTAGTATGTAATTATGAAAGACATTACAAGGGTATGGCCCACTGTGGAAATTTAAGTAACTAGCTAGTAGTGACTCTAAGTCATATATACTGTACCCCTAGCTATTAATATATCACGAAAGCCCTAACATAGGCATTCGTGAGCGCGATCAAACATCCACAAAAAGATAATAACATTTTAATTAATTTTTTTTCCACAATCCAATACATCAGAACGTGAATTAGCTGTGACCTCAAATTCATCTAGGTGGATGCAACCCTAATTGTGGGATCTACCTTGATATATGCATATATATCCACACCATCCATCTTTTTTGCCAGCTTATTTTAGGGCATGGTTCAAAAAATGAAGCAGATATCTCATGTGGACCACAGAGTAAGGATTGAATTCCTACCATTAAAAGCTTCTTGGGGGACACAAAAAAGTTTTGGACCAAGCTGATATTTGCGTTTTCCTTTCATTGAGGTCCGCATGACCTTATCAACATTAGGTTAGATGGTAAATAAACATCTTGGTGGGCCTTAGGAAGTTTTTAATGGTGGATGTTCAATCATCACGGTTTCGTGTGGTGTGATCCACCTGAGACCTGGATCTGCTTCATTTTTTGGACCATGCCCTAAAATAAGCTCCCATGTAAATTCGTGGCCCACCTTATTAATGAACCCACATGCACATAGTGGTTCCCTTTTGATGTGCTCATTGGATTCGCATCTATGTTCCAGTAGCAAGTGTGGGACACGGATTGCCTGTGAAAGCCTTCGAGGGAATATCTACTACGGGAAGCAGGTGAGGCCCACTATGATTCTTGTGAGAAATCCACCCATCAATCCGTTTTTCCATATCATATTAGGACATGGCCAAAAAAATGAAGAAGATACAAAACTCAAGTGATACGCATGATGGCAGGAAATAGTGAGGATCGAATGTATACCATTGAAACATTGGTGGGGCCAGAGAAGTTTCGTATAAGCCTAATGTTTTTATGTTTTCAGCTCACACCGGTTGAAATGAACTTATGAATGGTACGGATGACATATAAACATCACAGTGGATTTCAAAGGTAGGCATCCTCCTGCCCATCTTTTCCTGTCGTGTGGCCCACTTGAGTTTTTGGATCTGCCTTTTATTTTTTGGCCCATGTCCTAATATGATCTGGGAAAATGGATGGATGGGATGGATTTCTCACAAGTTCCTGCAAAAGCAGCGTCCTTGTGTGGGGTGGATCAACCATGAGCAAACATGAGCTGCGTTGATAAAAGCATGCGTGGCCCACATCTCCTACAAACAGGTTACGTTTCCGTATGCTGATTATATAGCGAGGAGGTCACTAAGCTACAGCGTGGTGTGGATTTTATGGGGCCCACCTTGATGTATGTGCTTTATCCCTAACGTTCATCCATTTTTATAGCTCATTTTGGGGCGTGCATGATCCCAAAATTGAAGCATATACAAATTTCAAGTGGACCACATCACAGGAACAGTGAAGATAATGACATCCACCGTTGAAACCTTCCCAACGAAAACAGTGATGTTTATTTCTCATCCAACTTGTTCATATGGCCACACGGACCTAGACAATATTTCTCATCCAACTTGTTCATATGGCCACACGGACCTAGACAAAGTGCAAAATTTAAATATCAGCTTGATCCCAAACTTCTGAAGTCCCGTGAAGTTTTCAATGGAAAAGGTTCAATTCTCAATATTTCCTCTCGTGTGGTCCACTTGAGATTTGAATATGCTTCAATTTTAGTATCACACCCTAAAATAAGCTGGAAAAAACATATGGATGTATTGGATAAATCAAATAGATTACTGTGGGCCCCACAGAGAACCCACAACACGCACGCGAGCTCATCACGCGTACACTTTATAACGGAATTTTTAGTGTAATAGCCCTGCGTTTGCTCAATCCGACAAAAAGTCACTTGTGAGGCTCATCTTTTTTAGCCTTCACACAAGAAATTGCAAACTTTTGAATTCAAAATGTCCCTCCGATCACCTGCTGCACTATGGATCCCCCCGGAGCATTGTAGGTTCCCCCAATGTGGATCCCACCTAGGGGGTTGGATCCCCCCTAAGCATTGTGAATCCCCTTCGAGCACTATGGATCACACTTGGGAGTCTCAAGTGTGATCCACATTGTAGCAGGTGGTCAAAGGGGCTTTTTCGACTAAAAAGTTTGTAATTTCTCATATGAGGGCTAAAAAGGATGAGCCTCATGAGATGAGGCCCAAAACCATAAAAAATATGGAAAAAAGTATAAACGGCATGGATGAAACATATACAACATGGTGGGTCTCATGAGTGGACCACCTGTCCATGCCTAAGAGGGCTTTCGCTTCTTTACAGTTGTACACAGGAGCAGGTGGTCGGAAGGGCATTTTCCGGGTGAAAAGGTTAAAAAAGATGAGCCTCACGATAAAATTGAACTTTTAGTAAAAATAACCCCACCGAAGGGTTACTGTAGTAAAAATCCCGGCTAGAAGGCATTACAAGGCGGGGTTGGGGATCGCGGTTAATCCCCCGGCATACCAACCTCGGTGTATCCCTCACTGTGGAGCCACTTAGATATATTACTTAAATCCATGCTGTCCATTCGTTTAAAAGTATCAATCTAGGGATGATCCAAAATATGAAATAAAGGTGGAGCACACCATAGCAAACAGTGAAAATTGTATACTCACCATTAAAAACATCTTGGGGCTACCGGAATGTTTATTCTCCATCCAAACTGCTGATAAGGTCATAAAGAAATAGATGAAGGTATCACGAGAATTGAAACTTGATCTACAACTTTTGTAGCCCACGATAAGTTTTAAATGGTTAATCTTCACTGTTTCCCGTAGTAAGATCCACATGAGAATCTCATCTGCTTAACTTTTTGGATATTTCTCTAAAATTATCTTTGAAAACAGATTAACGGTGTGGATGTAAGTAAAATACATCAAGGTGGCAGATCCGGGATCCACCGAAGCCGCACCCGAAATTATATGATCGTTCGGTAGAGGAATTATATGATACGATGGCCCACATATCTAAGGAATATACACCGGTTTTATCTTTTGCCAAGTGAAGCCAATCGTATACTAATCCAAACCAATGGTCTGTTAAGTCCCATAATTAATGGTCCATTCGAAACAATAAATCAGATCCGTAGATCCATTTAATCAATATTTGGAACATTTGTAGTTGAATATTGACCGTTGTTTTGTTTCTCTTCTTATCCGTCTATTTGTAGGCCAGAATTCTCTTCTTAGCCGTCTATTTGGGGCACAATACATGACCGTTGATCTAGAATGGTGAAAAATGGGCCCCACCGACACTCGACACGGTAGAAAGACACGTGTACACTGCACAAAGATGCAGACCACGTATATCATATAATTCCTCATGCATGCATATCATACGTCATTGCGCACGTAATTAAATGGAAGAAACAATGTTTGGGACAGCTTTTTCTGGGCGAGGCTTCGGTGGATACCCGGATCCACGGAGATGGGTGGATACCTTTCCATGGGGTCCACTTTGATGCATTTTCCTTGTATCCACACCGTCCATCCATTTTTAAAACTTATTTGAGAGAATCCTACCAAAAACGAAACAGATCCAAATCTGAGGTGGACCATAATACAGAAAACGGTGGTAATTGACCATTAAAAACTTCTCGTGGGCCACAATAGTTTTGGATCATGTTGATATTTTTTTTAGTATCTTCATTCAGGTCGTCTTGACCTTATAAACAGTTTGGATGGAAAATAAACATTCCGGTGGACCTCACGAAGTTTTTAACGGTGGAGATTCAATCATGACTGTTTTTTGTAGTGTGGTCCACTTAAGATTTGGATATTCTTAATTTTTAGTATCATGCCTAAAATGAGCTTTCAAAATGTATGGACAGTGTGGATGTAAGGAATATACATCACAGTGGGCCCCACAGTTAGGGATCCACCGACCTCGGGATCCACCCAATCCGCTTTCCTTTTTCTGCGTTCAAGCTGGATGCGAGATTGCGTCCTGTGTCCCTTGCCTCTTTGGCTGGAAGGACGCCCGAGGAGAATGATGGTGCCATTGGCTGACGCAGTGGGCCTCGCACTACGGTTTTGGTGAGTTGTGAGGGGTCTTACAGACCTGCGTCAAGTATCTATCCGTCTCCTCGTCCGTCTTGGTGAGGGTAGTATCTGATCCTCCAAGGAGGGGCTACGTGGGGCCCACCCTGATGCATGGGTTTTATCCATGCCGTCCATCCATTTTTCTACGTATGAGCCAAAAAAAAAATGAGATGGATAAATACTCGAGTGGACCATAATGAGGATTGAATGCCGACCATTAAGAACTTTTTAAGAGCTTTCCTTTCACCCAGGGTGATTTGACCTTATAAACAGTTTGGATGTAAAATAATCATCTTGGTGGGCCTTAAGAAGGTTTCAATGGTGGGCATCATTTTTACTACTGTTTATTGCGGTGTGGTCCACTTATTGTTGAAACATGGCAAGATTTAATTAGGCTACAAGCCCGAGATAGATATATGCAAAGAATGTTTGAAAGTTGTCCGGTGGAGTGCAACCGAACCTATATATGCCAACAGCAAATGGCCCAATCAAACTTGGCTAGGTCTCGCGTTGTTGGGTGACACGCAGTCGAGCACATGGCAGGAATGGGTTGCCTAGGTCGAGTAAGAACCAGCTCAGTCAGGTCGTAATCATGATGCCCACCTTGATGTATGTACCATATATTAATTTAGGGCATAATGCAAAAAATGAAGCAGATTCAAATTTCAAGTGGAGTCAGTAGCGATGTTTTGTATGTCATCCAACCCTTCCACTAGGATGAGGGGGCCATGATAAAATCAAGCTACTCCAGTTTGTGTGGGCTAAAAACGAGTGAGCGCTCGCTTGGGAACTTATATTTAGGATTCATTGGATTCCAAATCACACAGGGTGATTTGCAATTATCAAATTGTGGTTGACTGCCTTTAATTAAAATGCATTAGAATCCAAAAATAAGAATGCAATGAAATTTTGTGGTATATTTAAAGGAATTTAAATTTGATTTGATAGAAGATGGCTATAAGCTCATTGAAATATATACAAAAAAAAAAAAAAAAAAAAGAAACTTTGAGCGTGGAGTAGGCCAGAAGCATCGGAAAACTAGTGACTAACCCATGTTTTTTAACCGTTGGTTCACATAATAATGTTTTGATTGCTCAAATTATTCTATTGACATAATTTTAGTGATGCAATCAATAATTCGATCATTTTAGATATCACTTGGGTCTTTTAATAGTCTAACCGTACCATTCATGTGATTCTCTTACGTTGAAAAATTAAGGAGAGATTTCATTTCAAAACACACTACTTATTTGTTGAAATCACTTACAAGAGACTTTGCCATTCCGACTTCGATAACAGTTTGGTAGTGACACAGCCATTGTGGTCCCATGATGATGTATGTGCAGGAAAATATATGTGGACCCCATAATGATGTATGTGTTTTATCCTTGCTGTCCATCAATTTTCCATCTTATTTTAAGGTATGGGCCTAAAATTGAGGCAAATCCAAATCTCAGGTGGACCATACCATATGAAAACGGTGGTGATTGAAGGCCTACCATTAAAAACCACCTAGGGCCCACTGTAATATTTATTTACCATCTAGCATGTTGATTAAGTCACACAAACCAAGATAAGAGGAAAATACAAATATCATAACTTTTGTGGTCCCTGTTCTTAATTATGAGTATTAAATCACAACTTTTCTTATTGTAGGGTGTTCTAAGGTGTGGATCGGACTCATTTTTTTTTAGCTCATGCCTTACTATGAGCTGGGAAAATCGAAGGACAGATAAAACACATACATCATGGTGGGCCTATAGAGCTTTTCTAGTGCCGACAAGTACCGATTGAGAATGTACCGAGAGCATGAGGACGATCACGAGATGTACTGTCTTGATTCCACATACACATCCCCGGTTGGTATGCAGATTATAAGCTGCGACCCAAATCCTACCTGGTGGTGCAACCCTGACCATAGGGCCTACTTCGATGCATGCATTGTATATGGAGACTCTCCATCTGTTTTGCTAGCTTATTTTAGTGCATGGTCCAAAAAATAAAGCCATAAAAATCTCAAGTGGACCACACAGTAGGGACTGAATTCCTACCATTAAAAGCTTCTTGGAGCACCAGAAATTTTGGATCAAGCTGCTATCTGTGTCTTCCCTTCATCCAGTTCTGTGTGACCTTATCAACATGGTGGATGGCAAATAAACACTAAGGTGAATCCTAGGAGGTTGTTAATGGTGTGTGTTCAATGACCACTGTTTCTTGTGAGGTGGTCCACCTGAGATTTTTATCTACCTTATTTTTGGAACCATGCCCTAAAGTAATCTGGAAAAGCAGATGGAGGGAATAGATCGTCGAGGTGGGCCTCACGGTCAGGGCCGTACCCACTTGGCTGGATCACGGGTGAGCAGAAACTGCAATAACTTTTTGTGTTACGAGAAGAAGCGCCGTGCGTTCGTCACTCCGAGAGAGTCGCAGGATCTTTGATCCGAGGCTTTGGACATTAGCGGCTAGGATCTTCCATCGGGATGTTTTTGGCATATGGTACCTCCAGGTTTGATGCGACGGACCTACGGTCTAGATTGCGCAACGAACGGCCATATGGTCTGCAACAACTTAAAAGCTGATTGCATTTTTACAACCCTCGGGTCGAGGATCGAGGGAGCCGATTTCGTTCGGCCCTGGCCTGACCGAGGAAGGTGCGGCCCTTACCGTGGGGCCCACCTTGATGTCTATATTCTATATCCACGCCGTCCATCCTGTTTTTCCAGGGCGTGCGGCAGAAAATGAAGCTGATCCAAATCTCTGGTGTACCATATCATGAGAAGAAGTGGGTTTTTACCATTAAAATCTTCTTGTGGGCCAAAAAAAGTTTTGGATCAATCTGATATTTGCTTTTTTACTTTCATCCATATTTGTGTGACTTTATCAACAAGTTGGATGGACAATAAACATTAGAAATGCACTATGGTGGGCCTTAGAAATTTTTTAATGGTGGGCGTTCAATCACCACTGTTTCATAGTATGGCCCATTTTGGATATCTACGTACTTCATTTTTTGATATCATGTTCTAAAATGATCTGAAAGATGTGTTGAAAACGGATGCCTCAACTTTTGGTAGATCAATCGCCATAAATCAGAAATTCAGTTTTTTCACAGTGAAGTGAGCTCTCAGGACTATTTTGCAGTTGGGCGATCAATCAACTAGCCTGATCGATTGATCGATCGATCAATTGACTGGGGCCATCGATCAATCGGTAGACTAATCGACCGATTAATCAATGGTGGCGCGGACTTACACAGTTTTGCGCTATTTGTTTTTATTTTCATTTCTAGGCTGTTTAAGCTAGGTGTAAACAGGATTAGGGTATTCTAATATGTTTCTAACAAGGGTATTAGGGTTTTGAAGGAAATAAAGCTTGCTTTTCTCTCGAAGGCTTTGATTGTGGTAGTTCATCTCTTGTAAATTTCTGAATTTATAGTGCTGTTGTACCTTTGTGTGGTGGTTTTTTCTCGTAAGGGTTTTCCACGTAAAATCGGATTGTTCTCTATGTGGATTACACGCGTGCTTATGTGGTGATCGATTGATTCTCCTCTGTGCTTCCGCAAGGTTTGCCAACAAGTGGTATCAGAGCCATTGTTGGGTGGTTGCGGAATTTGAATATGAGACGATTGCATGGCATTGAGCATGAAGTTCGACGTAGAGAAGTTGTCTAGCAAAAACAACTTCAAATTATGGAAGGTGAAGATGCAAACCATCCTAATTCAACAAGGGGTCGAGGACGCCCTTGGGAAGTGACCAGAATCTATGAAGGAAGATGAGTGGATCCATATGGACAAGAAGGCCAGAACCTCAATACAGTTGTGCATAACGGATGACGTCCTCTATCACGTCATGAGAGAGAAGAACGCAACGAATACATGGACTAAGCTAGAGAACGTGTACACGAAGAAGTCTCTAGAGAACATTATGTATCTGATAATGCAGCTTTTCACCTTGAAGATGGCGAAAGGGGTCGATGTGGATGATCACATCAACATGTTCAACATGATAATTTGCAAGTTGCTGGACATTGGAGAACATATGAAGGGCGATTATTAAGCTTGCATCCTGCTGAACTCGCTTCTTGGTTCATATGAGTCACTGATAAACTCTTTGTACGTAGGCTGGAAAATCATAAATGTTGAGACCGTCATCTTAGCCTTCTAGTCGAAGGCGATGAGACAAAAGAGCGGTGATGTTAGGTCTTCCTTCGATACACTAATTATGAGAGGAAGAAATTTAGAGCGGGGTAAAGGATCGTCACTATCCAAATCCAATGGCAAGGGCAAAGCCAAATTGAGTGTTAGGCTTGTGACCAGGCAGGGCACATGAAGAAGGACTGTAAAAGTCATAAAGGTAAGAAAGAGAAGACGGAAGAGTCTTTAAGGGAAGCCAAAACCACTGAATCTTCTAAGGGTGGTAGTGATGTGTGCGATGTCTTGACTGTGTTGAATATGGGATCTTTCAGCGATGAGTGGATCATGAACTCCGGGGCCTCATAACACATGTGCCCGGATCAGAGTGTCTTTACTTTTTACATGAAGTATGAGGGCGGTTCGGTATTTTTAGGCAATGACTACGCCTGTAAGGTTGTAGGGGTTGGAACTGTGCGCATCAAGATGTTCGATGGGATCAAACAGACCTTGACGGAAGTGATGCATGTTCCCAGGTTGAAGAAACTTCTGATTTCTCTTGGTGCACTCGAGGCGATGGGGTGCAAGTTCACCGATTTTGATTAGTTCTGTAAAGTTTCAAACAGGGCCCTTGTAATTATGAAGGGACAAAGACACGTTAACATTTACAAGATGATTGAGAGCACCTCATTGGGTGGAGCTGTAGCGACTATAGCGGATTTCACGTATGTGGCATGCCCGTTTGGCCACATAAGCGAGCGGGGCATGGAGGTACTTTCAAATTATTCTTTGATTCCTGCTTTTAAATATCTAGACTTTAGTATATGCGAGCATTGTTTGTATGGTAAACAATCGAGATTGTCGTTTAAAGGGGGAAAAATATGTATGTAAAAGGGTGCTAGAATATGTTTATTCTGATGTATGAGGGCTGTCGCCCGTAGTTTTTGTTAGGGGTTTATCGTGATTTATGTCGTTTATATAGTGGAAAATTAGTCAAAGTAAAAATTATAAGTGCTGAGAACCGATAATGGTGGAGAGTTCACTTCAGGGGAGTTTAATAAGTATTGTAAGGAAGAGGAGATCGTGAGGCACAATACAGTGCGCCACACACCAGAGTAGAATAGTATGGCTGAGCGAATGAATCGAACTCTCTTAGAGAGAGCTCGGTCCATGATTAGTAATGTTGGGTTGGGTAAAGAGTTATGGACTGAGGCCGTTAACATGGCTTGTTATCTAATAAATCAGTCTCCTTCGACGACAATTGAATGTAAAATCCCTGAAGAAGTGTGGAGTGGCATACAATTGACTACTCATGTTTGCGGGTGTTTGGTTGTGAGCCTTACTCTCATGTACTGTCTATTGTGAGAGATAAGCTTGACCATAGGGCCAAAAAGCAATCTTTGTGGGCTATGATGATGATGTGAAGGGTTACAGGTTATATGACCCTGTCATACAAAAAATCATCATAAGTCGTGATGTCAGATTTGATGAAGGGTCTTTATTCTAAAAGGATTTGCTAAAGGAATTTGAAAAATCAGAAGTTGTTGACATCCAGTTTGACAGAGATGAGATACGAGCCGAGACTAATATGCAGGCAGAGGTACAAGATCAGGTGAAGCAGCCACCTGTGCGAAGAAACCCACATAAAGATCGCAAGTTATCGGTGAGGTATAGGGATGACTCGAATGTTGCATTCGCCCTCAATATAGATGAGGGGGATTTGTCTAACTTTGAGGAGGCACTACAAGATGTAGATGCTGAAAAGTGGAAGGCAGCAATACAAGATAAGATGGATTTCTGTATAAGAATAAAACATGTGAACTTGTGGAGCTTCCTGTGGCCCAAAAAATGATTGGGTGTAAATGAATTTTTTGAAAGAAATATGATAGGTATAAGGCTAGATTAGTGGCAAAAGGGTATTATCAGCATGGAGGTGTAGACTTCAGTGAGTTTTTTTTAAGCCAGTTGTGAAACAAGTATCTATAAGGTTTTTGTTGGCGCTGGTTGCCAAATACAACCTCGAGCTGGAACAAATAGATGTAAAGACTGCTTTCCTGCATAGGAAATTAGAAGAGCAGATTTACTTATCGCAGCCAGAAGGTTATACAATACAAGGGGCAAAGAACAAGTTTTGTAGGTTGAGGAGGTCATTGTATGGCCTCAAACAGTTGCCTAGGCAGTAGTACAGAAAATTTGATTCTTTCATGATGAGTCAGGGCTTTTCCAGGAGCGAGTATGATCATTATGTCTATTTCAAGACACCGAGTGATGGAAAGTTTCTCATACTGGCATTATACGTCGATGACATGCTTATTGCCGATCATAGTATATTTGACATTGATTTATTGAAGACTCAACTTTCAGCAATATTTGAGATGAAGGATCTAGGGGCTACAAAAAGGGTTTTCGGTATTGACATACACAGAAACAGGAAGATGGGCATGCTTTGGTTATCTCAGGATGAATACCTAGAGATTGTGAAGTTTGGGATGGATACGACGAAGCCGATTAACGTTCCCCATGCGGCTGACTTCAAGCTTTCTTCAGAGCAGTATCCCAAGACAGATGAAGAAAAGTAGGATATATCTCGTGTGCCTTATTTGAGCGTGGTAAGCAGCTTGATATATGCTATGGTCTGTACAAGACTGGATATTTCACAGGCCATGGGTGTTGTAAGTAGATTTATGACAAAACTTAACAGGCAACACTGAGAGGCAGTAAAATGGCTACTTCGGTATATCCGTGGTACGCAAGACTACGTTTTGACATTCCAAAGGTCTAAGGACAAGTTGATTGGGTATGTGGATTCAGATTATGCGGGTAATGTGGATTGTAGGAGATTGACTTTTGGTTAATCGTTCGTGTTAGCAGGGGGAGCAATTAGTTGGATGTCCAAGCTTTAGTCAGTGGTGACTCTTTCCACTGCTGAAGCAGAATATATGGTGGTGACAGAGGCATTCAAGGAGGCTGTTTGGTTGAAGAGACTGATAAATCAATTGGGCCTTCAGCAGGAGGCCGTGCCGGTTAATTGTGATAGTTATAGTGCTATTAATTTGGCTAAAAATTCTGTTTATCATTCTCATACTAAACACATTAATGTGTGTCACCATTTTATCCAACTTGTGCTTGAGGAAGGAAATGTTACTCTGGACAAGATTCACACCAGTGTGTGTCACGCCCTGAAATTCGAGACTCGGGTACAACAACCCAAAGCCCGAGTTCCAGAGCGTGAACTTAATTCGAGCATAACTTTAAAGAAATTTCATCCCACATACCACAATACTACTAAACTAAGGTAATTTATTTATCATAGCATAAATCTCAAACTTTAATTTAAATTAAATAACTACATCTACTCTGCAAATAATTTAAATCTACTAAAGTCTGTTTCAATCAACTTCAAAGGGAAATAAATTAAAACACCTAATCTAAAATAAAGCTTCTAATAGAAATAGCTATCCAGATATTTCGCTTCAGCCGCTTCGTCTTCCTCCTGAAATCTTGCAGGAACTGTGGTAATTTTGGTGAGTTAAAGCCCAGTGAGGTCATTTCCATCACAGGTAATATTCCAGTTAATAAGAGATATGATGCGAATCATCAACAGATAGAATTGTATGAAATATACAAGAACGGGGTTATGATTGATACACTTTATGATTTATTATGAATGGAACATGATTATCATAATGTTATGTATGTTATGATATGTGTGAGAGCTTTAAACATCTAGGAACTCGTTGCCGCTGAACATTAGGAACCTGTCTCAAATCAACCATGCTCACCTAACCGGTACAGCGAGGCGGCAAATCAACCATGTACGTCAGTGGGTAAATCAACCATACACCACTGATCTAACCGAGCAAATCAACCATGCTCAATAAGTGAAATGACCAGAACTCGCTGCCACTGAATATTAGGAACCTGTCGCAAATCAACCATGCTCACCTAACCGGAACAGCGAGGTGGCAAATCAACCATGCACGCCAGAAGTCAAATAAACCATGCTCCTGTTCTGTCGCAGTGTATAAATGTGTGTACATGTCATGAGTTATGAAAGCACCATTCAAGCATACAATGCATATCATCATTCAAACCCAATCACACCATGCATGTGTCATCTTCAATTAAGTGATTCTTCATCTAATTATTTATCGTAAATTAAGAGAGTTGTTAAGGAGGTAAGTCACTAAAGTTACATAAGGTTTTGTACCAACAACAATGTATTGTGCATCTACATTTCGTTTAACTAGGGTTTTTATATTTGAAACTTAGGAGGGCAAATTCGAAGGAAGTGCATTCAACCTATGTTTAACCTCTATGTAGGGTTACGTAGAAAAGTCTACAAGAAAAGTGAAGAATGTAGACATGGAATTGGAGAATACAAACAAGAGGTGGAATCCCTCAATTTAAAAACTTGAGAAAAACTTGAAATTGAAAGAACTCAAACCCTAATTTGAAAAACAACTAGAAGGAAGTATTTGGAAAAAATTAATGGAAAAAGCATATGAAGAATCACTCACTTGTGGTGTTCCCTAGACTCCAAACAAGCTCACTTTGAAATCTGAGTCGACTCAGCGAGTTGACTCGTTGGGTTAACTCAAAACAAGTTTCTTCTTCCTCTCCTTCTCTTTCTTCTTCTTCTTTTTCTTCTTCTTCTTTCTTTCTATTTTCTTCTGATCTGGAACAGGGTCCAGCAGTGCAGTGGCGCAACAACAACAACCGAAGCTGCACCACCCCCCCTCTCTCTCTAACGTCTCACTCTCTCTCTCTCTCTCTCTCACGGCCTCTCTCTCTCTCTCTCTCTCTCTCTCTCTCCCTCTTGCATTTTCTAAAGGAGGGGAACTCGGCCAGGGGGTCTTATAGTTCCTATGGTCGGTTGGGTAGATGGGTGCGTAGGGAGGAGTTCTAGTTTGAGTTGGAGAAGGAGACCGACAGATTTCGGAGATTCTTTGCGCATGGGATTCGTTGGAAATCTAGGTGCGGTCCACACGAAGATCTGGAAGAGATCTGGCGCGTCCATACAAGGTAGATTCAAAGATCTTGGATTTCTTTAGAATTGAACGGTAGCTTGAGGAGGATCTGATGCCTCGCTGATGAAAGAAAAACTTAGGGGGAATGATTTCGTGGGGCCAGGAAAATGGATGGACGGTTTGGATGTGCGAAATGGGGCCACCGAGCGGACGGTGTGGATCGCGCACAGTGGCAGCGCTGCTCGCTGTTGCAGCGAGTGTGGAAGAAGACGACCCGTCTTCATATATCGCGGTCAACGCGCGTTTGACCGGACAAGACTTGCGCACATAGTGCACGTGGGTTCCACCTTGATGTATGTAAGAAATCTAATCTGACCATCAAATAGGCCACCTAATTTTAAGGCATGACACAAAAAATGAGGCAGATCCAAGTTTAGATGGCCCACTTATGGCCTGATTTCTGATTAGGCTATTTGTAGGATGATCGGAGGGCTAAAATTTGACATGTATGGTTAAAACATATCCCTAAACTATTATATGAAGTTTTGTATGAAACTAATAGTCAGAAACTGGTATACTTAAAATCATCAGTTTAACTAATGGCATTTTCGTAATTATTGTAAATTTATGAGTTTTGTGAAATCTGACACTTTTATGCTGTTCTAGTGTTCATTTTGAGAAACTTTAATAAAGGGATCATACTATAATTTCTTACGAATTATTTAATATTAATTTATCAATATTAAAGTTATTTAATTACTTAAATAATTAATTAAATCATTATCTAAATTATTCTAGAAATTTAAAATAATTAAATTATTATTTAAATTATTGTAAAAACCCGGGTTATTACAGTGTGAATCTGGCGAACATGCTCACTAAGGTGGTTCCTGCAGAGAAGTTCAAGTTCTGCGCAACTTCTCTGTGATTGGCAAAGACGGAATGAAGACGTAGTGTGCACGAAAAGCGGTAATGGCGAAGCTATGATGAAGTAAAGATGGAGGACCGAGCATGACATGTGTGTTGAGCCATGAATATTACATATTCTAACCCCTTTTCATCATCATATTATGCATGGTTTTCATATTTAAAGACTAATTGTAACGCCCCGATTCCCATGGCTTGAGTGTGACTGTTACCACGAGAACCCGGACGTTAATTTAGGGAGAAAGTATCACCTTTAAGTATGGTTTTTCAGTTGGATTATGTTTCCACATTCACAATTGCACTAGTGGGCACCATAGAGACAAAAAGATAACCATTCCATAAAAATATAACCATATCAAACACAAGTATTAATAGTTCACGAGTTTCCCCCATCTGGGACTCAGTACAAACCCAAAATATCAAGTGTCATAGGAAAAATAGATGGAAGTAACTACTCTACTAATTGAGCTCGTAAAGCTCAGCAACATCGGCGTATGGCTCCTCCTCAGCATACTCCACACCCTCCTTAGCAAGAGTGTCATCGGGAGTAACTCCAAGTTCTCCATCCTCTACCATCACTCCTGCATCATCTGTACGGTTGATATTCTAAACATGAGTGGCCAGCTCAGTGTGAGGTCCCCTCAAGATTACACACCAACACACTAATCAAGAGCAGTTTAGAGAAATGGAAACATACAAAACATCCATGATGTGATCTTTCTTAAATGCATGAATGCATGCACATGTCCCTCAGCCTGGGGATGCTCATCCAGCTGGAAAACGTGGTCTGGAAGTCCCTAAGGACACACATCAGCCCCACCATGCAATTCCATCAAGAGCGGCCGTCACCAGCGAAATACCAAAGGTACGTGCTATCAGCGTATGGCTCACCCAATGGTGGTCTGGGGCCAGCAAAAATACCTCAAGGGTACGTGCTCTCAGCAACCAAACCACCCGACAGTAGTATGGCTCGTCACCACATGTCCCGTCAGTGCCATGATATGCATGATTAATCGTCCATTATTAGTCCAATTTACAACCAAACCAATTATGACATTTCCTTACAACTAGTGGCCTCTCATCTCCATAACTTTCAAATGTATCCATTATAAGTTCAGTTAGGGACATAATCACAACGATTCATCTTAACAGGACTTTTAGTCCAACAAATCCATTCAAGGATTCCATCCTTAGGGATCATTCCATTTTCTTGCTTACAGAGGCCACTGGTTTAAGGTTTCATCTAACAGATGTGATCACTACAATCCAGATTCGCAATTCACTTCCAGATTTCTAAGAGGAATAACTTTGACAATTCAAAATACGTAATAATTCATAAAAACGTGGAGCAATTCATAATTTAGCATATAATTAATGATGAAATCAGATAATCATAAGACAAAGTTTAAATCATTTGTAACATGTTTTCTTAACAAAATAAATAGAACTATAACTTAACCAGTATGGAAGCGGAAAGCTCAAGGGGAGGAATCATCACCTTAAGAATCGAAGCATCTTTCAATGTTGCTTGAAACATGTACACGCTTGCTAGAATTCGACCCTACCATATTTTAGACCATTTATGCGGTTAGATTGTCATATCCATAATTTATATGGTTAAGATCAACCCTATGGTGGTGGATCTAAAATTTTAAGGAGGTGGCCTATATAATCTAAATTCAAGTTTTAGGGTTTAAATGACATATTTAATACTTTAGGAAGGTGGTGGATTCCATAGATGTGACCCCACGTAGATTTTTAATTAAACGGACTTTACATACATAAATGGTTTTGGGCTAAGTTTGGGTCCAATTTGTGATCACAAGGGGCCATCTTTTAGAGAAATAAAATGACCACTGTCTCCTACAATGTGGTCCACCAGAGCTTTGGATTGCCTCATCTTTTGTTGGAGGGCCCATGGACTAAAATAATATGGAAAAACAGATGGGCGGCATAGATAAAACAGATACTCCACGGTGGGACCCATGGGGTGGGCCACCAGCTGGGTCAGCGTGCCCAAGCACACTGCCACCTGTGGTACCCAGTTGGGGTCCAATAGGTTTCGAATCAAGTGGGTATTAATGTTTTCCCCTTCATCCATATCCATGTGATGGTATGTATACGTTGGATGACAAATAAACATCACTGTAGGGCTGGGGAAGGTTTCAACGGTGGAGATCATTATTCCCACTGTTTCCCGTGGCATGGTCCACTTGACATTTGGATGTGCTTAATTTTTTGGGCTCAGCCACTAAAATGAGCTGGAAAAACATAAGGATGTAATAGATAAGGCACATACATTCTAGGCGGGCCCAACTGAGTTTTCGATCAAGCTGATATTTTGTTTTCCCTCTTCCACACGTGTGTGGAATTATGAGCAGGTTGGATCTCAAATAAATATCATGGTGGGCCGTAGGAAGGTCCAACAGCCTTGTCTCTGTCCTCACTGTTTTCTTTCAAATGGGGTCCACTTGAGATGTGGATTTGTATCATTCTTCAGATCATGCCCTAAAATGATCTCCCCAATTGGATGGATGGTGTGGATATAGCACATACAGCATGGTGGGACCCACAGAGTGGGCCACCAGCTAGACACCACGCGCCCAGCGTCCGTGGACGCTGGGTACACCAGCGTCAGAGACGCGCCTCTCCTTCATCTTCTTATTTTCTTTTTTCTTTTTCTTTTTTTTCCTTTTTTTTTCTTTTTTTGTTTTCTTGTGTTCATATCAAGTGGGGCCCACATGGGTCTGATCCACTCCGTTCATCAGGTTCCCCATCTCATGGGGGACCCAATAAGCCCAATATTGGGTATATGATTCGGTCTAGAAACTTCAAAGTGGGCCGAAAGATTTCTGACAGTAGAAATCATTACTTACACTGTTTTATGCAGTGCGGTCCACTTAAGATTTGGATCAGTTTCAAATTTGGGGCCTGGCCCTAAAATGATATGGGAAAACAAGTGGACGGCGTGGATGGAACACAAACATCGAGGTGGGTCCCACGAGTGGGGACCCCATTCACTGTCAAATGACGCTGGACGTTCCAGCGTCAGAACGTCCAGACGCTGGACGTCCAGTGCCTTATTTTTTTTTTGTTTCTTTTTTTTTTTTATATTCTTATGGTTATTTCATATGGGGCCCACTTAGGGACAATCCACCCCATTCATCAGATTTTTCAGCTCCTTGGGGACCTAATAAGCCCAATATTGGGCAGGTGATTCTGTCTATAAACATCACGGTGGGCCATGGAAGTTTCGACAGTAGGCATCCTAGCTTCTACTGTTTTCTATGGTGTGGTCCACGCGAGATCTGAATTTACTTCATTTTTTGTACCCAGTCTTAAAATGGGCTGGAGAAACAGATGGACAGCGTGGATTACATACATGCATCAAGGTGGGTCCCACGAGTGGGCCCTATGGATTTCGCCCAAACTGGGCTTCGTCCCAGCGTCCTCTGGACGCTGGCTGCCCAGCAGCCCTTTTCTTTCTTTCTTTCTTTCTTTCTTTCTTTTCTTTTTCTTCTTCTTTTTTTTTTTTTTTTGTTGAGCCTTAACCAGTGGGGTCCACACGTGCAGGATCCACTTCCTCCATCAGCTGGGCCATCGCATGGTGGGTCCACAGGGTGGACAGCGTGGGTGAACTACATACATCATGGTGGGCCGTTGGCCACACTAATTATGACATAAAGTGGGTCCCCAAGTGGGATCCACACCATCAAAGGGTGGGACCCATTCATGGACGATCCAGCCCATCCATCTCATTGCCCATCACAAGGTGGGCCCAAGGGAAGAAAATGAAAAGTAAAGGAGAAAAAGGGGGGAAGATTGCACTCACCTTGATCTCCTTGATCAAGGGTCGATCTTAACGGTTGAAGCGGATGGATGGTTGAGATAGAATGGGAGGTTAATGATGGCCCACCAAAATTGCTACTCTCTCTCTCTCTCTCTCTCTCTCTCTCTCTCTCTCACTCTCTCTCTCTTGATATGGATGAAAGGAGATGGAAGATGGGGGTGAGGGTATGCACGATCCCTCCCCCCCTTTATAACCTTTTATTCATTTATTTATTTATTTTAATGCAAGCATGGAGAGGGATGGGGTGACATGGGGAGGAGTGGGGAGGACTAGGGAGGCATGGTGGTGAGATTCTAGCCATCATTGCCTCCCCCTTTTTTTGTACTTTTTTTTAAATTTATTTTTATTATTTTCTTTTATATATATATATTTTTTCCTTATTTTATTATTATTATTATTATTATTATTATTATTATTATTATATATATATGAATATATTAATATATTAATTGCAAAGGAGACCTTGTAGTGGGCCCCACACAAGTGTGTAAAAACTATGTTTTTCGAGGTTTTCGATCAAAGGGCCTTAACTTTGCGCTCGGGTATCGGATTGACGTGCGGTTTTCGACAATGCAGCCGCAGTGACGACGCGGTTGACATGATAGAGATTTCAAGATCTCTTGAGATAAATCGTTAGGTTTTGATACTAAGTGATCAAGGGCACCGCATACGGGCCATCAAAGGCATCAATTGAGACGCGTGTGTGCTCGGGTTGTGTTATAAAGGACCGGGGTATTACACTAATCTAATATATGATTTTGTGATTGTAGGAATGAGAGGGAGACTTCACCAATTCATGATTAACAGAGTCACTTTATAGGCCTTGAAGATCAAAGAAATAAAAGACAAGAGATGGATGAGAGATATAATATAATGGAGGAAGAAAAGTATGAAAAAGTCACAATTTACAGCTTGATCGGCCGGCCGGTCAAACCCTCAAGAAACTGCAATTTCTCTGGAGTGATTTTATGAAGGCCGACTTGTGGTCCGGCCGGTCGGCTGACAGGTCGGCCATGCACTTTTAAATCTAGATTTCAAATAGAGGAAATTCCATTTTTTTATTTTTTGACCCAGTTTTTAGAGCCCATCTTGATGATATTTGGAAATCCAACACGTCCATGTCGAAGAGGAGCTCGACGTCGAAATAACCCAAGTAGTTTCATGTCGATCGGAGTTACGGATTGACCGTGACGGCCAAAATAATACGAATTATCCAGAAAGTTTTCAAATTTTACTGCTCAATACTGGAATGGTCCGGGTGGCCCATCATAGATGATATGAAAAATATAATTTGACCATCTAGAAGATCATATCTATATATGAATAACCACAAAGTTTCTGGCCAAAAGAACGTGTGGTTTGATCGTACCGGTTAAAGAAATATGGACCATCTAGAAAGATTCAACTACGCAAATTTTATAAAAGGCCTAAGTGTTCTAATTTTCTCACCCAATTATGGAATTGATTTAGAAAATCTAATCCGTCTATCATCTAGAGGAAGAAGGTTTCTACGAATGTTCTAAATTTGAGATCAATCCGACCTCTGTACACTCCATAACGTTGAAAGCAAGATGAGTGGTTCTGAAAGTACCCGAATTGTGCGATTTTGAGAGGCTGTCGTTGATCTGATTGGTGTGCGCATTCAGAAGATAATCTTAGAAATCTAAACTGTCTATGAGGAAGATCAAGTTCCAGGATAACTACTAATCAAATTTGAAGGCAATCCGACCATTGGTTAAGCCGTACGAAGCAAAACAAAATCTGTTATGTTGCGGCACTCTTACTGTATTATAAAAGGAGGTGCTCTCTTCTATTCCAAGGTAGTCAAGGACGTGGGAAGTAAGGAGTTCAAGTCATAGGAGGCTACCTAGCCTCCTACAACTAGTTTTTCTTCCTTTTCTTAGTTCTAGTTCTAGTTTTAATATGCTTTCTCTTAGTTAATCTCTTAGCTAGAGCTAGAGGTGAAATTTGTAGTTGGTTTCAATGCTTTGATTCTTTTATTTCAAGTACCATTTTCTTATTTATGAATTTTGAACTTCTAGTTTGAATAAAGTTTGAATTTTTAGATGAATTATAAGAGTTTGTGTACTCCGGACATGAGTTCCTTGTAATTCTCTGAGATTGCCATAATGGGTTTGTTTAGTTCGAATTGTAGTAACCCCAAAGCATGACATAGTCTCTTGGCATGGCTGTTACTTTGAAAGCTACAAGTTTGAGTTTCATATGCTTCATTAGAACTAGAAATCTAATTTCCAACTTTAAGTGGGACTGTTTATGCTTGAATGTTATATCATCCAATTAGATGAGAGATATGACTTTGATTCTAACTGTGTTGTGCTTGGATAAATGGATTGGTATTGAACTACTACAAGTGGATCCTTGATGCTCTAGTTTTACCCAAATCTTAGATTTCCTATTTAGTTCTTAAAAATTATTTTTCTAAAATCTTCTTAGATTCAAGTTATTAGAGTAGTTGGAATTGTTTACCTCTTTCCCTGTGGATCGACCTCGGTCTTATCGAGAATTATTACTACATTGCAGCCTTGCACTTGAAGCGAGCAAACAATGTGCAACGTGGTGATTGGAGGCATGGTGAAGATTGTTGAAAACAAATGCCTCAAATCTGGCAGGTCATCAATTGATCACCCACCCCAGACGATCGATTGCCATAAATCAGAAATTCAATTTTTATCACAATGAGCTCTTTGGATTATTTTGTGGTTGGGGGATCAATCGACTAGCCTGATCGATCGATCGACCAAGGTTATCGATCAATCAGTAGATGAATCGATGGTGGTGCGGACTTACGCAGTTTCGCGCGGTTTTGCATTATTTATTTCTATTTTCATTTTAAGCTATTTAAGCCTGGTGTAAACGGGATTAGGATATTTTAATACGTTTCTAACAAGGGTATTTGGGTTTTGAGGGAGAAAGAGTTTATTTTTCTCTTGGAGGCTTTGATTGTGGGTGGTTAATCTCTTGTAAACTTTTGAATTCATAGTGTTGGTGTCGCTGTGTGCTGTGGTTTTTTCCTACAAGGGTTTTCCACATAAAATCGAATTGTTCTATGTGTGGATTGCACGTGTGCTTGTGTGGTGATCGATTGAATCTCCTCTGTGCTTCCATGAGGTTTCCCAACAAAATGGATAGACAACACATATATAGAATACATACATTAAGGTGGGCCATACAAGGCCTCTGTGAGGCCAGGCCGCACCTAATCCTCTTGCGTGGATCTATACTTCCTAAAAAAGTAGGCTACTTTTTAAGTTACGTGCGAATTGCATTCTACCTCGCTTGTCTCTGGACACGAACGAACAAATATGCTGGTGCCATCATAATGTATCTGTTTATCTACTCCATCCATCCCTTTTCTCATATCGTTTTAAGAAGTGAGATAAAAAATGAGGCAGATCCAAAGCTCAAGTGGACCACACTACAGATGACTCTTGGAGCTTATATTTAATGCCTTGTGCATTTAATGTAACCCAAGCTTACTATTTGGTGTTGTCCACTTGAGCGTTGATCTACCTGATTTTTTTGGCTCATACCTTAAAATAATACGAGAAAAGGGATGGACGACATGGATATACAAATACATCATAGTGCCTCCATCTGGCCATGGCTAGAGATGAGTAGAACGCAATCCACGTCCTTTTAAGCTACGTTGAGTACACTGTTGATGGGAATATGGATTGCAAACTAACCCTTGCCAGTACTTCATTATAAAGTATGAGATAAAAAATTTAAGCAGCTATGATTGGACACTAACTATCCGTTGCTCACAATTTTTTGTCACACGTAACGTGTATGGCATGCCAAAACCTACTATACAACTCGATTCCAATCGAATAACTTTGAACCCATGCGTCAAGTCTGACATATATTTTAAAATTGATCGTATATGACTGACCGATATCTGTAAAGTTTGATCACCTATTCAGCCACTCGTAATATGTTGTTTATATTAATCAGGCAATTTTCGGAGGGTAGGATTTGTCCTTCGAGGATGGGGTTATACCTTTGCCTTCCGTATATAAGGACTTTCAAACACAGAAACCAACAAAAGAAAAATACTTACAGCTAAATGTAGGAGAATAACTGCAGAACGCCTTTATGAATGAAGAACTTACTTATAATAGAATTAAAACTGAGTCCAATGTATGAGCATAGACTTGGATTACAGCTACTCCTAGTTGTAGGATTAAACTATGGATTACACTAAGGAATGTAAAGTGTTGTTTATGCTAAGGAACATAAATAACATGTTATGGTAGAGAATGTAAAAGACATATTATGCTAAGGAACATAGAGTAATTTGAAAGATAGATTTTATTTAATTTGGTTTGGTTTTGTTGGTATGAGACCTCTTACTTCGTTGAAATCCTCTGGTATTTATAAACTGCTTAGAGGAAGGAAAGAATCATCTGGATGCTCTACATTCAACAACTATAACAACTCCCTTGGGCACCACTTTTCTTGCCACATATCCTGGTAACTGCTTATGAGTCCTATTCTACTCTCCTGCAACACCACCTATCATCTTCTGATTGGTTCTCCAGGAACGATCAGAAATAAGGGATAACATTGCCCCTCACATTGCCTTGCTTTTGGTTGAAAAGGTGAGAGCGACGTTGGCTCGCTGTTCGATGAAATAAAAGCAGCTACTTGACCGAGCGAAAACATCACATTCAACTATCTCGGTTGAAAAAAATGTCAAAGTTGGTCGTCTCGGTCAAAAAATATCGAAGTCGGCCGCGTCGATCGAACTTGATTGTCTCAGTTGAAAAACATCGAAGTTGGCCGTCTCGGTTGAAAAAGGTCGAAGTCGGCCATTTTGGTCGAAAAACGTCGAAATTGGTCATCTCGATAAGAAAACATCGAAGTCAGCTACGACAATGGAGACTGTCGATCAATTCTTTTGAGATAAGGCTTATGGTAGATCGAGATAGTAGCGTGACCGAGAACTTGTCCTACCACTTCTTGGACTAATTGTATGATTTGGTCACAATTCAGACGATTTGGTTTAGCCACTGGTGGCACTTACAATTCTATATAGTTTTGTCGTTCATGAAATAGTGGATTCCTGGGAAAATGCTGGTTAGGAAGGTTGCCCCCCCAAGTGTTCCTTGATTCTTGCCTTCAAAAACAAAGTTCCTGGCGTCTCGCTTCGATCACCTGGACTTGACGGGCGGTGGAGCATTTCGTACAATATAGATCAGAGTCGAATGAACGTTGCGCTACTGTGGTGGAGATATTGGCGCCAAATTTTCCATAGTGCTAACCTCAACATTTGGAACCTTCGGGTGAGGTGCCACTTGCACTCTTTTAACGACGAGAGCCATCAACCGATTTATACTCTCGGTCAGTCTATTGAAGCTTTCAGTCTGAATTCAAATTTTCTTAGCCCGAGCATGTGATAACTTGGCTTGAGTTCTCCCTTGTTATGCAATATGCTGGATCCCCATCCACATATCGCATAACCCGACCGATATTACTTCGAGAAGGTCATTCTGAGAGGTGGATGCCCTGTCCCATTTGCTCATGTTCGGTCACTTAAAACAACGTCGCACTGGTATGAATACCTTGATCAATGGTCCTATCGGGCGTGCCAAAATTGTTGCTCACAATTTTCAGTTGCACGTGTTAGACATGTGTGGGCGTGCCAGAACCGGACTGTACGGCTCGATTCCAACCGAACGACTTTGACCCCAAGCGTCATGATAGATAGATACGTCAAATTTAACCGTATATGATCGATATCTATGAAGATCGGCCACCTATTCAACCACTCACAATGTGTTGTTTATATTAATCAGGTGATTATTTGAGGGCAGGGTTCATCTTCCGAAGATTGGTTACCTTCGCCTTTCATAAGAAATGATTTTTCAATCACAGAAGTAAACAAAAAGAAAATATTTATAGTCGACCATTGGGAAACAACTGCAAAACACCTTTTTAGATGGAGCACTTGCTTCATATTAAACTAAGTCCAGCGTATGAGCAGAGACTTGGATTATAGTTAAGGGTTACAACTACTCCTAGTTGTAGGATTAAACTACAAATTACACTAAGGAATGTAAAGTATTGCTTATGCTAAGGAACATAAATAACATGTTATGCTAGAGAATTTAAAAGACAGATTTTGCTAAGGAACATAGAGTAATTAAAAAGATAGATTTTCTTTGATTTTGTAGGTATAAGACCTCTTACTTTGCTGAAATCCTTTGTTATTTATTAGCTGCTCAGATGAAGGAAAGAACCATCTCGATACTCCACGTTCAACAGTTACAACAACTACCTTGGGGACCACTCCTCTTGTCATCTGTCCCGGTAACCGCTTATAAGACTTATTCTACTCTCCTACAATGTCACCTGTCATGTTTTAATTGGTTGCCCAGGAATGGTAAAAGTTAGGGTACAACACTATCAACAAATTCTTGAGGTCATAAAAGATTTCAGATTGAGATGATATTTGTGCTATTTAGGGCTTGTTTGGGAGCTTGTAAATGGAAAATGAAATTAGAGATAAAAGAATTGAGAATAAATGGCTTATTCAGTTGTGTTTGGATGAGAGTAAATGAAATGCATTTGAAATCCAAATATTCTGTTTGGGAGTAAATGGAAGGAATTAAAATGCATTGAATTTTTTTAATATATACATTAGAACATATGTGATATCTCAAATCAACTCTAATTTCTTAAATTAGTATACGTATGTGATATTTAATGAAATGAGAAAATTAGAGCCTCAGGTGGGCCACAAACATAAGGATCACAAACAAGCAACTTGCCAACGGTATCTAACCATCCATTTAGATGGCCAACCTATATAGATGGTTCAGATCATTCTATTGGTGTGATTTTAGTGATGCAGCAGTTAATTGGATTGTTTCGAAATGTCATCAACGCCCCATGCCTATGGTAGGCATGTGCTTAACAACACCTTGTTTTAGTTGTGTGACTTTGCAATGGGGCTTGAAAAGTCATTTCACTCTATTTACTTGTAAATCATATCTAGGATTTTATTTGAAGGCCATTTACTCTCATTTCATTTCATTACTATACATTTATTTCCATCTAAACACACCTCAAATGTTATTTACCTCTATTTACTACTAATTTGCTCCATATATCTTAATTTTCTCCCATCCAAACGACTCCTTAATCAAATGGTTGAACAACAAATAAACATTGTAGTGGGCATTCAATCGAAAGCAGATTGCATCATGCCTGGCTCTATGGATTACCGTCCAAGCAGAGGCTCTATGGGGCCAAAATGATGTATGGGTTTTATCTACACCGTACATTTATTTTTTCCATATCATTTTAGGCTATGAGCCTAGAAATAAGATAGATCTAAAGCTTAAGCGGACCACACTACAAGAAGTGGCCGTGATAGTGCCATCAACCGTTGAAACCTTCCCAGGGTCACCATGAAGTTTATTTGCCATCCAACCTGTTCATAAGGTCATATGAAACTGGATGAAGGGAAAAAACAAAATCAGCTTGATTCAAAACTTAGGTGATTCCCAAGAAATTTTTAATGGTGGGAGTTCAGTCCCCACTTTTTGGTCCACTCGAGTCTTACATCTGCATCATTGTTTGTTTCATATCCTAAAATAATCTGAAAAAATGGATGGACGGCATGGATATAACACATACATCATGGTGGGCCCCACAAAGACCTTCACTGGGCAGGACGCAACCCCCTTCCCATTCAATCACCATTATTTCCCTGTGGTGTGGTCTACCTGACATTTATATCTCTCCTTCATTTTTTGGGCCATACCCTTAAATGAGCCGGAAAAAAAGAAAAAAAAAAAAGAATAGTGTGGGTAAAATACATATATTATGGTGGGCCACAGAGCACCGACCAGCAATCGGTCCCTTCGGCAGTGACCCCCATAATACATATATTATGGTGGGCCACATAGCACCGACCAGCAATCGGTCCCTTCGGCAGTGACCCCCAGCTAGGTACTGGTCGGAACTAGTGGAAGCTCCATGTGCCCCACCATGACTTATGTGTTTTATACAGTCCATTCATTTTTCTAACTTGTTTTTGGGAATCATAAAAAAAATGAGGCAGATCTAAAGCTTATGTGTTTTATCCATGCTATCCATCCATTTTTTGTAACTTATTTTAAGGAATCATCCAAAAAGGAGGCAGATCTAAAGCTCAAGTGGACTACATAGAAACAGTGGGAATTAAACACTTGCTATTGAAAATTTCTTGTGGGCCACAGAAGTTTGGATGGCAAATAACATAGCTGTGAGACTTAGGAAGGTTTCAATGGTGGGCGTCACCGTCCCCACTGCTTCTTGTGGTGTTGCCCACTTGAGTTTTGGATCTGCCTCAGATTAAGACTCATACTATAAAATGATTTAGCAACATGAATGGACGGCCTGGATAAAACACATACATCATGGTGGAGTCCACATAGATACCGATCTCGGTATTCGAGGGGTCACTACCGCATCCAAGTCCCCTCGCGAGAGCCGATTAGGTGTTACCATGTAACAGCTTAGTGGGTGTTACCCTTATTGTGGGGCCCATTATGATTTTTTGTATATCCACACCGTCCATCCATTTTTCCAACTCATTTTAGGTTGCGGTTCTCAAAATTATATAGATCCAACTCTCAGGTGGACCAAGCCATGGAACAGTGGTGATTAAGTGCCTCACCATTAAAAATTCCTAAGAGCCCATGGTAAGGTTTTAGTAATGTTTATTTGCAATCCAACCCCTTATAATGTCAAAAAAGATATGAATGAAGGAAAAATACAAACATTAGCTTGATATGTAACTTTTGTGGCCCATAATTGTTTTTTAAATGCCATTCATTACTATTTCTAATGGTATGGTCCACCTGAAATTTGGATCTTCTTAAGGTTTGGGATTACTCCTAAAATGAGGTGAAAAAACAGACAAACAGGTGGGACATACAAAAAAAAAATACATCAATGTGGACCCACGTGGTTAGCTAATCCTCTCCCACTGTGAGGAACGTACCGATTGCATCCTACTACTCAAGCCGTGAAGTATCTGTTTATCCACGCCCGTTCCCTTTTATTAGATCATTTTACTGCATGATCCCAAAAATGAGATGGACCACACCAAAGGAAGTAGCGGTGATAATTACACCTACCGTTGAAACCTTTCTGGGGTTACCGTGATGTTTTTCTTTTTCCATCCAACTTATTCATAAGGTCATGTTGGATGAAGTGAAAACACAAATATAAGCTTTATCCGAGACCTTTGTAGGGCCCAAAAAGTTTTTAATGGGGTACGTTCAATCCCCACTTTGTGGTCCACTTAAGCCTTGGTTCTGCCTCTTTTTGGAGTTTATATCCTAAAATGATCTATAAATATGGATGGACGGCATGGATAAAACCCTTACATCATGGTAGGGCCCATAGATCACTGTCAGGGTAGGACGCAATCAGCTTCCCCTAAAATGATATCAGAAAAGGAATGGACGGCGTGGATAAACAGACGCATCACGGTGCCGCTGATATGCATGTACATGGTTAGAGACGGGCGGGGTAAGAGTGTAGGACGCAATCGACATCCAGGTAAGGGAGTTGGATTGCGTCCTTCATCAGCGTCCATACCGAGCTGTGGAGGGTCCCACCGTGATGTATTTGTTCATCCACTCCGTCCTCATTCATTGTATAAGATCATGTTAAGGTATGTTCACAAAACCGAGGCAGATCCAACGCTCAAGTGGGCCACACTAAATAGTACGTTGGATCTACGTCCTTCTTTAGATTCATACCTTAAAATGATCTTACAAAATGGTTGAACAGAGTCAATGAAGGGCGCGGATCAGCTAGTCCCACTGCGACTAGCATAAGGGGTGGTTTCAAATCTCTATGGGCCCCACCATGTGTTGATAAATTTTCTGATCTTTAAAATAAATAATTGGAAAAAACCGAGAAAAAAGGACAGGCTGAAGCACGTGAAAAACACGCTGGCCTTAAAGCGTAATTCGCCCCTACTCAATATAATTTTGAGTCTGCTGATAGGTTGCAGGCGGATTGCTTCCAGGATACGACGAGCCTTATGTGGTTCTGCGTTCAGCAAGAAACGAAGGAACCACTACGGAACTTAGTAACACAGTCTGGCAGACAAAGAAAAAGAAAGAAGGAAAAGAATGACAGTCTTCTTCTGGCAGCAACAGACCACTACACTGGTCTAAGTAGTTTGGTTTATTTCAACCAAACTGAGAGGCTAAGACTAAGATGGGTGCTGGTTCAGTATTCGAGGTTGTGATTGCTGTTGTTGTTGTGTTGGAATGAACCAAACCTGTCCGGTTTATATAGGCAAGGGTGGCTGGCAGTTTTGGTCCAGAGCCATAATGGCACTAGCCGTTTTCTGGCTGTTGTGAGAAACTAGCCGTTTATGGCAGTTTCTGACTGTTGTGTATGTGGGAGTTATGCACCTGCATGCTGGCTGTTTAGACTCAATGGCTAGCTGTTTCTAACTGTTGGGCTAGCCACATGCAGCTGTTACTGCATGGTATGGACCGTTACTGCATGAGCAGTTACACAGGTCCCTCTAATTAGCCCTGCAGCTCTCTATAAAAAGTAGAGAGGTCTCTCTGTCAGACCTCCCACCCACAGCACCTCCTCTGTTCCGAACCTAGCCACCTGACCTACTATTTAGCCTCTGTCGTACCGCGACTCGTACCAGTCTCGCTCCGGTCCGCGAGGTCGCGACCCATCTGCGACACGATGCGCAAGTGCGAAGTGCCAAGTGCGCCACTAGCGTTTCTACAGCCACACTGCCTCACGTGCCCACGCCCTCGCACTTAGCCCGAGCCCATGCCTGTGCCCGAGACCGAAACCGAGACCGAGACCGAGACCGAGCCCGTGCGCGTGCGCGTGCGCGGTGTTCCAGTGCTTCGCACTGGAAACGCAAGCCACCATTCTCCCTCTCTTCCACCATAAATAAGTAAGGTGCACAACACCCTACTTATAAAGAGGAAAAAATCCTTTCTCCCATCTGATATGGGACAAAAAACCAAACGCTTTTCTTTTAAAAATATTTTTAAAAAAACAACCTTTTTCAACAATCCCCCACTTGTTTTTTTAAAATAATTTTAAAACAGAAAAATAGATGTCTGCCAGAGTATAAAAGATTATATGCATAAAGAAAGATATCTTTCGATTTGAATCCTTCCTTAGTGTAAGTATTTCAAAGACCCATCGAAATTATTGGTAGCTGCAGCTTTGAACTAATTATTTTTAGATAACAGGACCGGAAATACCACACACATACTTTCTAAGTGTTATTTGAGTTCCCACAATTCTTGCTCAGCACATTTCATGGCATTGTGCTTATCCTGTTTCATGAACGATCCCGAGAAAACTCTCATTCTCATGAGAGGCAGCACCACCTCTACGTTCATATAGGTGAAGTCATTCTAGTGTCTCCGTTACTATCAGACACTTGTCCTTAAGATTGGACTGCATTAAGAGTTTCTAAGACTCAACCCTCTGTCTGTAATGGCCAGCACTATAATCCTGGATGAGGTATATATATATATATATATATATATATATATATATATATATATATATATATATATATATATATATAATTTAGTGCTGAAACTTTTCACGTATCAGTGACTTGTTTTTACTCATTGAACCCTTATATAGAGATTTTCTAATTTTAGGTTGGGTTTCCATCACTGGCGAAATCTTTTGAAAAGAGTTTCAACCCCATCCCTCTGGATGTTGTCCTTACTACTTCTCTCGTTAGAGGTTTAGTAAAAGGATCAGCTAAGTTATTACTTGACTTTACATAAGATATTGTAATGATTCCATCTTGAATCAGTTGTCTTACATAGTCATGTCTCAGACTTATATGTCTGGATTTCCCATTATACGTGCCGCTGTAGGCTCTAGCTAATGTGGCTTCACTATCGCAATGTAGCGAAACAGCCGGTATCGGCTTCGCATAGAATGGAATTTCTAAAAGAAGATCCCTAAGCCACTCAGCCTCTTTACCTATTGCAGCAAGGGCTATGAACTCAGATTCTATAGTTGAGTGAGTTATGCAAGTTTGTTTCTTGGATCCCCAAGATACAGCTGCACCTCCTAAGGTGAAAACCCATTCAGTAGTGGATTTGTTGTCACTTGCACTCGATATCCAACTTGCATTGGTATATCCTTCCAGTACAGCTGAAAATTCTGAGTAAAATAACCCTAAGTCTTTGGTTGCTTTTAAATAACCGAGTACTCTTCCTATTGCCTTCCAGTGTTCTACACTGGGATTACTAGTAAACCTACTTAGTTTACTCACAGCATATGCGATATCTAGTCTAGTGCATTGCATTGCATACATTAGACTTCCTATAACACTCGCAAACTCTAATTGTGCAACTGTTCTTCCAGTATTTTTATTTAACTTGATACTTGGATCGAATGGGGTTTTCGCTTCTTTAATATTCAGGTGTTTAGACTTGTTTATTATTTTCTCAATATAATGAGATTGGCATAGCGCATAACCCCCACTATGAGTTTTTACTTTAATACCTAAAATGGTATCAACTTGTTCAAGATCCTTCATTTTAAATACGGAAAACAGAAACTTCTTTGTTTCAGTTACACCTTCCATCTTGTTACTTATTATGAACAGGTCATCAACGTATAAACAAATAACAATTATATAGTTACTACTTGTTTTAGAATATATGCATTTGTCTGCTACATTATGTATGAAACTATGAGAAAGTATTTTAGAATCAAACTTCTCATGCCACTGTTTAGGTGCTTGTTTTAGTCCATACAATGATTTAATTAGTTTACAGACTTTCTTCTCATTTCCTGGCAGAACGAACCCTTCAGGTTGTTCCATATATACCTCCTCGTCGAGGTCTCCATTCAGGAAAGCAGTCTTTACATCCATCTGATGTATATACAGCTGATGTATGGATGCTAAAGCAAATATAATTCTAATAGATGTTATTTTTGCCACAGGTGAGTATATGTCAAAATAATCTATTCCTTCTTTTTGTCTAAACCCTTTAGCTACTAGTCTAGCTTTAAAGGTTTGAATAGTTCCATCAGTGTGATATTTCTTTCTAAATACCCACTTACACCCTATGGGTTTAGAAGCTGGAGGTAGATCCATCAGTTCCCAGGTTTGGTTTGACATAATCGAGTCCATCTCATCATTGATAGCTTCTTTCCAAAAAGCTGAATCTCTAGAAGTTACAGCTTCTCTATAGGTTGTTGGATCATCTTCTATAGTCATAACTATAGGTATCTTTCTAATAACATTCTCTCTATCTCCTTCTACGAGATGAAAATAGATACGTTGAGAGTCTATCTGTTCAGGATCAAGACTCTTTTCTACTCTTACCCTTTGACTCTTATGTGGTTCTATTGGAGCTTCAACTTCATGTTGAGCTTCTACCATAGGTTTCTCTGTTGGAGTTTGGATTTCATTATCCTTTGACTTTAAGGATAGTGAGTTTTCAAAGAACTCAACGTCTCTAGACTTTATGATTGTATTAGACTATAAGTCTAGGAGTCTATATGCTTTGCTATTTTGTGCATACCCTACAAAGGCGCACTTAATAGCTCTGGATCCTAATTTAGTTCTTTTGGGATCAGGCATTCTACAATATGCGAGGCACCCCTACACTTTAAGATATCCTAGATTATGTTTTCTACCTTTCCATACCTCATATGGTGAAGTGTTAAACTTCTTAGAAGGAACCCTATTTAGGATGTGACACGCTGCGAGAAGTGTTTCTCCCCAAAGTCCTAGTGGCAACTTTGCTTGTATTAGCATTGAGTTGACCATTTCTACTAAGGTTCTATTCTTCCGTTCAGCTATACCGTTCTGTTGCGGTGTGTACGGCATAGTGCATTGGTGTATTATGCCATGTTCTTCACAGAAGTTAGAGAATTCATTTGAAAAATACTCTCCTCCCCTGTCGCTACGAAGAACTTTAATTTTCTTGTTTAGTTGATTTTCCACTTCTGCTTTATATATCTTGAACATACTGAGTGCTTCATCTTTGTTCTTTAGAAGATATATATGTACATATCTGGAGCAATCATCGATGAAGGTTATAAAGTATCTTCTTCCTCCACGTGTAAGAATGCCATTTAACTCACAGATATCAGTATGTATTAGGTCCAATATTTGAGATGATCTCTCAACACTAGGAAAATGTTTCTTTGTAGATTTGGACCTTATGCACACTTCACATTTGTCATTTTGACTATCTGTGTATGAGATTAAGCCATTCTTAGATATAAATTTTAAGGTACTATAACCTATGTGTGCTAATCTACCATGCCACAATGCTACAAATTCAATCATATACGCAGAAGGGCTACTTTCATTCAAGGAAAATTTTATCATCCCATTACAAGCATATCCCTTACCAATGAAATTTTCGTTCTTGGATAGATCAGTTTTCCCGACTCAAACTACTACCCGTATTTCAGGTTTTCCCAGAAGATCCCCAGAAACTAAGTTTCGTCTCATGTCAGGGACATGCAGTACATTAGTTAGGATCACTTTCTTTTCAGAGGTAAAGACTAGTTCCACGGTTCCTTTACCTACGACCTTCGATCGGACTTCATTACCCATTTGGACCTCTTGACCATCGGTCACGTCCTCATAAGTTTTAAAGGCTGATCTGTCATAGCTTACATGGACTGTGGCTGCTGTATCATACCACCAACCGGGTACTTTGCCTTGGATCATGTTTACCTCAGTGATCATGGCAACTATGTCTTCTTCAACTGCACTTGCCTCATTCTTCGACTTTCGAAGACGGCACACTCGAGCGTAATGCCCGGTTTTCCCACAGACATGGCAAGGGCCTTTGAACTTTCCGTTCTTCTTCTGTGATTTCTTGAATTTCCCTTTATTGGGTTTCAGGGAACCGTTCTTCTCGGAATTCTTGTTTTGGGTACTTTCTACTGCTTGCACCTTCGATGAGGAATTCCCATTTCCATTTTTCTTTTCACGGTTTCGAGATTCTTCCTCTATTCGGATATGTTTCTGGATTTGTTCCAGTGAATAATCATCGATTTTATGTAGTAGTTTCTTCCTGTATTCTGTCCAACTTGGGGGCAATTTTGCGATAATAGCCCCGACTTGGAAAGCTTCAGGGATATCAATTTTTAGGGCACTAATTTTGCCAACAATTAGCTGTAGTTCTTCGATTTGGGCTAACAGCGATTTGTTATCTACCATGGTGTAGTCGAAATAGCTAGCTATTAGATATTTGTTTGTACCTTCTTCTTCGGTCTTGAATTTGAACTCGAGAGCGGTCCAAATTTCTTTGGTAGATTCAGTTCTTGTGTATTAATCATACAGACGATCAGATAGCGTATTTAGAATGTGTCATCGACACAGCAGATTATCTTCTTCTCTCTTGATGCATGCGTTGATCTGCTCAGTCGTGTCTGTATCAGTAGCCGGAGGAAGCGGCTTCAAGTTCGGGTCTAAGATATAGAATATCTTCAACACCGTAAGCAGGAACTTTATCTTATCCTGCCATCTGATGAAATTGGTTCCATTAAACCGGTCCAGACGAATCAGATCCTGGTTCATCAGTTTAATTGATGATACCCCTTCGGTTTCCATATCAGAAAAATTACGCTTTAAGATTGTTGATAAATTTTCTGATCTTTAAAATAAATAATTGGAAAAAACTGAGAAAAAAGGACAGGCTGAAGCACGTGAAAAACACACTATCCTTAAAGCGTAATTCGCCCCTACTCAATATAATTTTGAGTCTGCTGATAGGTTGCAGGTGGATTGCTTCCAGGATACAACGAGCCTTATGTGGTTCTGCGTTCAGCACGAAATGAAGGAACCACTATGGAACTCAGTAACACAGTCTGGCAGATAAAGAAAAAGAAAGAAGGAAAAGAATGACAGTCTTCTTCTGGCAGCAACAGACCACTACACTGGTCTAAGTTGTTTGGTTTATTTCCACCAAACTGAGAGGTTAAGTGTAACTGCCCCGAATTTACCGTAATTATTTTAAAATTTTCTGAAATTTATTTCTATTTTTTATATTAAATACTGGCCATTGATATTAAAATTCAAATAACAGGACATCCGTAGGAGATCATATGGAGTACCCTTTATTAAAGTTGCTTAGAATGACCTCATTAACAATGTAGAAGAGTTAGATTTCGTTAAACTCGAATATTTGTAAAAATTACAAAAATGCCATTAGTTAAACTTAAGTTAACTGACCATTTTTAAGTACGCATGTTTCTAGCGATCATTAAAATGCAAAATCTTGGATTTGAGCTTTTGGACACATATTAACCATACACATCAAATTTCAGCCCTTAAATCATAGTAGAAGTGGTCCAATTGTCAAATCAGGCCTTAACCCTTGATTTTCATGTCCATCGAGTGAGGAAAGTAGATGGTTAGTCGTAGTCGAATATTTTTCTTCATATGAGTGACTTGGATCGTCTTTATCATGGACCAATAGTGTGATTTGATTGCCCCACATTGATAAGCCTCTTTCTTATGTGCGAAATTATCCCGTTCTAGAAATTAACGAGTTACCAACTCTTCTCAAATTTGAACCTTTCAATTTACCCACTTCTCACCATCAATCGCTTCTCAAATTTGGACCACCCATTATACTCATATGACTACGAGTTTACACAAAATTTGGACCCCGATCTACAATCCTACACCGTTGAACCACAAAGCCAGCCCCTTCCTTTTCCGCCAAAAGTTGGAATTTCAGATCTAGGCATTTCTCACCATCAATCAACCACTAAACTTTGTACAATTGTTTGCCTATCATGACTACATACTTTTCCAAAATTTGGGCCCTGATCATCAAGCGTAGACCGTTAATTGAGATATAGCCCATTTTAGCACCCGTTAGGCCATTTTTAAGGATCGGCCAATCTAGAATGCGGATCATCAAGAAATTTACGTATTCTGACTCTACTTTTCGAGCTTGATAAGATTGACGGATTGAAATCGATCAAAGATCATCCGGATATTAAGATTTGAGAAACCTACCTTGAGAGGTTGTTACACAAGACCCCGCGTGCACATCCCTCTCCATATTTCTACTACGCACCTCCAAACCCTAATTCCAACCCTACCTCTATATATAGGGCCCCTCTTAGCCAAAGGTGACCCCCACCCACGAATTTGAGAGAGGGAGAGAGAAAGAGAAAGAGAAAGAGAAAGAGAAAGAGAAAGAGAGGAGTACCATCTTGCCATTATTTCATCATCTTGTATCTCTAATAAGTCGAAGATCATAAGGTGAGAACTCCTTTAAGATTGGATTAATAATTTCATGTTTTGTAAGTTGATAATTCTTATGTGTTTTTGTTTACATGTGTTTATTTATTCTCTCCTTAGTTAGCTATATACGAATGCTTTTAGATACTTTTTTTTTAATCTCATGGTGATGAGGATATTCATTGGATTTAGAGAACTAGTAAGGAATAGAATTATGTTTGTTGCACATATGAGATTTGTGTAACCAGCTTTAAAGGGAACACCTTTCTTTCTATACTGTATAAAGAATGGTTGTGATTATCTAATGGAGATTCTTATATTGCTATATATATTCCTTTTATATATATATGGATGGACCCTGATCTGTGGTGATGAATATCGGAACACCCGGTTAAGAGGTTGCCCTAACCTGAGACGATGCTTTTAGCTTGTCCGGTTAAGTGGCCACCCTGATCTGTGGTGGTGGTATCAAGATCGCCCGATTAAGTGGTTGTTAAATCCATTTATTACTACTATTATTATTATATTTACTATTATTATTATTATTCCTAAAGTTGTTAAGGATCTCCATAAGACGATAGTTGAGTATGGTTGTTATGAAGCTTAATAGTACGGACCGCCATCCTGGGATGTGATGCGTCGGTTACGACTATTTTGATGAGTGATGAACCATAAGGAAGGATGTGGTGGTACCAAAGGTTGGTTAGACGATAAGTGGCTTGGTGTAAATTGAAAATAATAATAAAGAATGACTAACTCATGCATGCACGTGGCTCCATGTGGGTGTATGGATTTGAGAATAGGCTAGAGCGTCCTACTTCTCCCATACACTGTCACGTGTGGATTTGGGCTATGAGCGTCCCGTTTCTCACGTGGTCGGGCAAAATTATGGGCTTGCTGTGTCCCAAAACCCCTGGCGGCATGTCTAAGGATTCCTACGCTGGGTCATGCATTATCATGCATTGCATTAAGAAAGAGTAATGGATGTTTTGTTATGATTTTTATGCAATTATTATTTCTAACCTTAAAGTAGTTCTTCACTATGCCGCTTTTGACGGTGTTTTGTGGAAATAATTTAGAAGCATGTAGGTAACGATCCTCAGGAGCCCGAGCCTCAAGGAGACGATTATGATGGCTCGTGGGAGCAGATGGTGGAAGACGAGACCGCATAATCATTCATAGTTCTAGCATTTATTTAGTATTTGAAATTGTAATAAGTCCCAATGGGAGGACGTAGTTATGAACATGGTGTTTAAATGAATGATGGTTACATGGTTTGATGATTTAGTTTAGTTAATGAAATAATATATAAGTTTGGTTTCATCGTCTTGCTCTTGATTTTTCAAATAGTATGAAATGCGCATGTTTGTGTGAAAATTATGTAAGGGGTATAACCCTCACACATTCCAAATAACCTTGGGAATTCGGCCGTCGTGATGTACACGGGAGCCGAAATCTTGGGGTGTTACATTAAGACTAAGATGGGTGCTGGTTCAGTATTCGAGGTTGTGATTGCTGTTGTTGTTGTGTTGGAATGAACCAGACTTGTGCAGTTTATATAGGCAAGGGTGGCTGGCAGTTTTGGTCCAGAGCCATAATGGCACTAGCCGTTTTCTGGCTGTTGTGAGAAACTAGCCGTTTATGACAGTTTCTGACTGTTGTGCATGTGGGAGTTATGCAATTGCATGCTGGCTGTTTAGACTCAATGGCTAGCCGTTTCTAACTGTTGGGCTAGCCACATGCAGCTGTTACTGCATGGTATGGACCGTTACTGCATGAGCAGTTATACAGGTCCCTCTAATTAGCCCTGCAGCTCTTTATAAAAAGCAGAGAGGTCTCTCTGTCAGACCTCCCACCCACAGCACCTCCTCTGTTCCTAACCCAGCCATCTGACCTACTACCCAGCCACCTGACCTACTACCTAGCCAAGTGCGCCATTAGCGCCTCTACAGCCACACTGCCTCACGTGCCCACGCCCTTGCACCTAGCCCTAGCCCTAGCCCTAGCCCTAGCCCTAGCCCGAGCCCGAGTCCGAGTCCGAGTCCGAGTCCGAGACCGAGCCCGTGCGCGTTCGCACTGGAACACGCAAGCCACCATTCTCGCTCTCTTCCACCATAAATAAGTAAGGTGCACAACACCCTACTTATAAAGAGGAAAAAGTCCTTTCTCCCATCCGATATGGGACAAAAAACCAAACGCTTTTCTTTTAAAAATGTTTTTCAAAAAACAACATTTTTCAACACCATGATGTATGTGTTTTATCCACGCCGTTCATTCATTTTTCGGTCTTTTTTTAAGGCACGAGCCAGGTGAACCACACCATTTGAAAACAGTGGGGATTTAACATACCGTTGAAACTTTTTTGGGGGCCATAGAAGTTTGTTATTAATATGATATATTTTTTTTTTCCCTTCATCTATGTCTATGTGACCTTATCAAGAGGTTGGATGGAAAATAAACATTACATGGGCCCTAAGAAGATTTTAATGGTGGACGTTCAATCCTCATTGTTTTCGTATGGCGTTGTCCACCTAAGATTTGGATCTATCTCATTTTTGGGGTCGTGCCTTAAAATAAGACTGAAAAATGGATGGACAGCATGGATAAAACACATACATCATGGTGGGGCCCACAGAGATTTGAAACCACCCCATCCGAGCGTGGATTTCCTGCTAAAGCCGTGTAGGAATTTCCAGGGAACCAAGGTGGGCCCGCAGTGATGTTTTTTTGATAAATCCACACCGTCCATCCGTTTTGGGAGCTCATTTTAGGATATGAAAACAAAAATGAACCGGATCCAAGACTCAAGTGGGCCAAAAACTTGAGTCTTGGATCCGGTTCATTTTTGTTTTCATGTTCTAAAATGCGCTCCCAAAACGGATGGACGGGGTGGATTTATAAAAAAAATCACTGTGGGCCCCACAGTGGTTCCCAGCGCAGGAAATTCTTACGCAAGGCTTTTCGCAGGAAAACCGGGCCCCACCCCTTATGCTAGTACCAGTGGGACTAGCTGATCCGCGCCCGTGAAGGGACAGATACATCACGGTGGGACCCTCCACAGCTCGGTTTGCGTCCATATTGAGGAAGGACGCAATCCAACTCCCCAGGAAGTATCATATGCAGTGCGGACCTTCCCTGGCTCCTACCGTCACTAGCCAAAGACGCGGATTCTCTGGGAAAGGCTTTCGCTAGAAGTTCTTGCACGAAAACCTACGCGGGTCCCACCGTTATGTTTGTAAGAAATCCATCCGGTGCATCCGTTTGTTGAGATCATTTTAATAAATACAACAAAAAATGAGCCGGATCCAAGACTTATGTGTGCCACACTAAAGGAAAAGGTGGTTAAGAAAATTCCTACCGTTGAAACCTCCATAGGGACCACAGTACGTTTATATGCCATTTATATTCCTGGTAACATTATTCCTACCAGGATGAATTGAAAATACAAATATTAGCATGATTCAAAACTTAAGTGGCCCCACGAAATATTTTAAATGTGGACTTTCAATCATCACGTTTTGGGCCCACTTGAGTCTTGAATCCGACGGGGTGGATTTCTAACAAACATCACGGTGGGCCCACCTAAGTTCCCAGCGCATGAACTTCCGTAAGGTTTTCCGAGGAAATCGTCGTCCTGGCCAAACCACCGAGTAGCCGTAGGACATACCATCTAGGAATTATATGATACTCAGCTGTATATAATGCTTGATACGCAGGCATTCATCAACTGTACACGTGCATATATAAACTCAAATAAAACCGATTAGATTGTTCAGCCCGTTGTGGCCAATTCACAAACCCTAGATTAGATTGGTTGAACGATTCTAACCTGTGATTCGCAGGCACATGTAGGTGGAAATAGGATCGTTGAATTGTATTTTTAACCGTCCAATGAATGTCCACCAATTAGATAGTCTTAGAATCTCTTTTTGAATTTTGGTTCATGATACATCCACGTAAGATAATTTGGACGGATTAGTCTGACTAATTGTATTCCACGTGGTGTCTTTCTAAATAATACTAAGTGGCTGCGTATCATCCATCCCACTTTGCCAGAGTATCAAAGACTTTCACAACATTGAATGGAAAATCTTAACCTTTAAATATGTGGCCAAAACAGTACTGGACCCACAGTAAGCATCGCCTGTCTAAAAAAGCATGCTTATCCACTCACTAGATGGGCCACACTTCGACCATGAGTTGGACCACTGTCCGTCCATTGAGGCCTTCAAGATAAGTGGATTGACCTATTCTTTTGGCATGGTGATCTTCATGGTGGGGTCCATGCTTTGAACGGACAAGATGTTAGGAAAATCTCACGTGTGCAGGAAAAAGGGAGCTGCATCCTATGCTAGCATGCAGCCAGCTGTAGATGATCAACTGTATTGCGTCATGATGGTCGTGGTGGACTCCACGGAATCTCTAGTGGAGCAAGAGGAACTCAGCGCCACCGAATCTTGTACACGTGGAATCACGAATCGTCCAGAGCGCGCACGATCAACTTGGCGTATTTTAGCATCAGCACGTGCCTCCATTTTCAGCCAGCAATGCACCAGGCTATATAGGCCGCCTTCTTCTTCTTTCTTTGTTGAAGTTGCAGAAAATGGCTTACGATTTCAGACAATCTCCTCTCTCTCTTCCCAAAACCCTCAAAACCTTAATTCCAATCTTCTCTCTCTTCTCTATCATCTCTCACATCTCGCATGCAGTTTCCATTCCAGGTGAAACTCTCTCTCTCTCTCTCTCTCTCTCTCTCTCTCTCTGTTCTGAAAACTACCACAGCGGAAAATCGTTGTTGTTGTTTTCGTCATTGTCGTCATTGTTGTTGTTCTTTCAACTGCTATTGTTACTTCCATTGCTGCTTGTATTTTAGTTTCTATTATTTTTTAATATTTTTTGTTTTTTTTACGTGCATGTTTTTTGATAGATACATACACTGTTTCTGATTTTCTGTAATTGAATTGTACAAAGTTGTGGGATTATCTTAACAAAAATGATGAATGAATGCAAATGAATGGCCGTGGGCAGTGTCGATCGGTCTTCTATTTGTACAGGAAGATCGTTTGATGTTTTGATAAAATCTTCATTACGTCTCTCTCTCTCTCTCTCTCTCTCTCTCTCTCTCTCAATCTCAAAATAAAAAAAAAAGGAAAGGAAAGAAAAGAATGGGAGGGTTGATTTATCAGTCAGGTGGGTGTCAATGTCCGTTTTGATTAATTTATTGTTTGTTGATAAACAGGGATGGAGATGGGAGATAGAGAAGGAATTAGCGGAAATGAATTGTTTCCGGAAATTCTTAGGGATGAGGCAGTAGCCAGGCTTAATCAGTTAGGGAAGGTATAAAAAACTACGAATTTCATTCTCTTTCTCTCTCTCTCTCTCTCTCTCTCTCTCTCTCTCTCTCTCTCTCTCTCTATCTTCATTTTTAATGTAAATCGGTTGAGGAGTTTTTCTTTAATGCTAGATACTATTCATGTTTGATACAAAAAGTACTAAAATGTGGCAATCCATCCATGGTGTGCTTGGCAAGCCAGCAAAATAGTGGGCCCCCACTTTGGAAAGAGTGATGCCTGAATATCACAATGATCGGATGATCTTTACCATCTGAATTTTTTTCAAAGTTGAATTTGAACTCTGACCGATTTAACTCTGTTTGGTGTTAATGGATTAGGATGTATGGATTGTCTGATTGGTGTGTGTTTTGGCTGTGGTATCGTGGCCGTGGATTTTGACAGTCTGGATTGGTGGGCGTGTATTGTGGCTGCTTTTGATGAGCTGTTATGATTCAGCAGCATGTAGAATACGATCTAAGGATTCTTTCAATTGACCATGTAATAAAATATATTCAAAATGGAGAAGTCTGTTGAAAATCTTCTCATTATTTAATGCGGTTTCTTGTGGAATTTGTCTTTGTATGTGTTGGATATCAGAAGAAAATTCCTCTGTTCTCATGTATAGTATAGGAAGAGAGATGCAAATGATATATCCTCTTTGTTGCACATGTGTGCAAGATCTGAGCCATTCATCAGGTGGAGCCAACTTAAAAAACACCGTAACCTGAAAATCATGCTGTTCATGTCAGGTGGGCCATATGTGCACACTAAATGTAGACCATCCCTGAGTGGTAATCTGAGAACAAAAGCATTAAAAAAGGGGAAAACCATTACTAAATACAAGGGAATAGGGATGGACATAGAGCGCCCTCGTGTATTAACCAATCTGCCTCGGAAATATCATCATGAGAACGAGTAATGGGATGGCTTTCTCAAAGGTCCTTAATCTTTTCAATCCAATCAGCCCATGTCAAAGTATATATCTCAACAGCTTCACCCAGAGCAACACATTTAAGAGTCTCTTCTATCTCCTATTGGCTAGAATGGTTGCAAAAGAATTGAGTGTGGACCAGTGGTCAATTTATTTGGACTGACTACTTCCATCAAAGCTCCCACCAGATGTGCAAACCAGACTGTTTTTGAGCTATTTCATGTTCATAGTGGGATCCACTTCATGAACAGCGTGTGTCTCTCTGCATGCCATGCTCTCAAGTGTTCCACAACGAGGATTCTTATCCTCTTCATGTGTATGTCCATATTAGCAGGGTGCTGGTTGAAAATAGCAAGAGTTGGCAGTGTTGCTTGTCACTTAATCAGAACCGGGCTTTGAAACTGTTTAATGGCTGTTGTTTGAGGAAATGAGACTGTTTGTTGGTGAGAGTAATGGCCAAGTAGGCATTACAATCATGGCTCAAAAAATTGGCCGACAAGCAAAATGTTTTCAGTTCCTTTATATGATGTTTGAAGGTGAAGAGGAGGACCATAACTTGACAATGAATTGGCTGATATGGGCATCGATACAGGCCCAAAAAATCCCCTTTTCCCCAACAGTTTTTTGTCTCTTGGGACAAGGGGGTTTTGTGGGATTTCAACTATTCCCGACTAGATTTGGGCAAGGAAAGCGCTAACTGAAGCCTATTTTAACAGATCAACTTTGGAAGCACCGATTTGAGAAAAATCTTCGGAACAGATAAATGTAGATTTTCTTGTATTTCACCAAAATAAGTCTTGAACTACTTAATTATGCCTTTTTGAGTAAGATTTGCTTATTTTTATGTGATTTTTTTTAAAATTATATTCTACCAGTCCTCCTCTTCTTTTTCAAATTTGATTCTCTTTTTGCTTTTTTGTTTGTTTGTTTTTGTGTGTGATGTTCTTTCACTTATACCATGTAAGATGTCTATATCTACATTGTTAAGCATAGAACCATATAAAATAGACTATTAATCTTATATTATACTTATTAAATACCACTCAACTGTGTTATCCTGTATCATGATTTATTCGAGGCTAATTCAGCTAACCCATTTCTACTCTTGTGGAGATATTAAACCTTTTTAAATGGATGGCTTCTCTCCATTCCTCACATCCATTACAGTGGGAATGTCTCTGTGGATTGACCAAACATTGGAGTAGCAGTTGAGGTTTCTTGTTGGGAACTCCGTGTTCCAAGTTCAATTCAACCCCGAGCCCCAAAATCATTCCTTCAGTGCATCTTTAATTCCCATCTCTTTCATATGAATAGAAATGGTTCCACGAGCAAAGAAAGATTTTCTTCCACCTCAGTGTGTAAAATCCATATCATGAAGCAATGAACTTTCATATCAGATCAGTGCATTATTGAGTTGAAGAGGTCAAGAAATATCATCCCAAGGACACAAATGGTAAAGGAAATGAAAGGGTATGTGCAATTTTTGTCATCAACATCCGCTGCCAACATTATACAACGTTGCCCTGTTCCAAATTGTGCACTGATCAATAGTATTGCTATACTCCTATCACTATATTTATTATGATGGAAGCATCCCTACCCAAGACCTTGACTTTGTGTTGTAAGGACATACTAGCCAATCTGCAAGTGCATCACCAATAGTTTGACATGGCAATTGGTGAACGAAATATGCAATTACTGGCATGTAACAAGTGTAGGGCCGTTTTCCTTGCAAAGTTTTCTCACTGTATAATCTTATCATATACACATTGGCATGGTACTTCTGGAAAATCTGATTATTGTTTTCTTTCTTGTTCATATGTTTGGATGTGGTATTTGTGTATGTTATGCATATATTACTACACATTTAATGCTTTTTTATTATTTGGCATTTATATACTCATTAATATCATACAGTGTACAAATGGGGTTTTCGAAGACACGATGTTTGACTCCTTGCATCATCTCCAAAACTAATGTGTGTGTCCATCAATTTAAGTTACATAGATCCAATTTAAATTTTGGCCTAAATGAGTATTCAATTCTCCTTAATTGACTTGGATGTGGGAAAGTAGAAAGTGATGTTTGTAGGTTTTTTTTTTTGCCTAATGAACCACTTGTATCTGCTACATGTTCACATATATGTAAAATTGGTTCGTTGATGGTTGAGGACAATGAATGCTATTGTCATGCTCTGCTTTTGTTTGTAGACCTGATAAGAGGATTCTGTTCAGGGCTGGATTCATTGCTAGTTGATGAGCTCCTCCTGTTTATGAGAAGGTTTCAATTACACCCAGGGTTGGAATGATGAGATGACTTCTAGAAAGGTCTATCTGATGGGTAGAGAAGACTGAAAATTGTCCTGTGCATTTTTTTTTTTTTTTGAAAGGTGACGAAGATTTTATTAGAAAACCACCAAAAGGCAGGAAAGGAATCAGCCAAAGAAATCAACTACAGCCCAAGAAAAACAAGACAATCCACAATTGTCAATAATCTTTGATCAAGAGGCCCATTCCACCCCATCCCGCTTAATCATCCTAACTAACCCAGTGATCAAGCTATAAGAGTTCTGGAAGCTTCGATTGTTCCTCTCTCTCCAAATGGCCCAAGGGCTGCCATTAAGACTAGCCGTTAGATTGCTTTCCTTTCTTTCCCTATTCCTCCCTGTGCCAGGCCAAGAGGAGATCTTCTATAGAGCCTGACATTACTCAGGATATTTGGAGGAGGACAAGAAGGCTGGTCCAGACTCCATGAACAAAGGCGTAGTGGATGGAGAGCTGGTTTATCATCTTCACACTGCTAATGCACATCAGGCAGATGTTGGGAAGAATCATCATCGTGTACATGTACATTTCATCTTTAGAATTGTGTATAACAAGGTTTAAAGTATCATCTGAAATCAGTACATACCATCCTCTACAAACTGGTTTTGGTCATAGACGACATGGGTGCGTTGGCCTGATACAGAGTCAAAATGGTGTGATAGTGCATGATATAGGGCGATAGGAACGGTTTCGGTGCTGAACAACATGGTGCACCAAAACTGATTTTCAATCCTTATAATGCATTGTAGATTGTGGTGTATATATAGGTGCAGATCCATTTTTTTTGCCCCTAACATGGAGGCATGCCGGTGGAAGAAAAATTTCTATCTCAGAAAGAAAGTCCATCTGATGCACCAGTTAAGGCGAGAATCACCACGTAAAGCTGTCAATTCTTTCCCAAGTGCATCAGGTGTCAACCTGAAGGCATGCAGGGTACTTCCAAGAGTTGTTTATATGATCCTAAGCCCATGATTAAATCAGGCAGGGATCCCTCAATGAAGGTGATACAAATCCCATTCACCAATCACTATGAAGGTTCACCTAATTGAAGGCCTACGTATAACTCCTAAACAATAAAGATTATCAGTTAACAATTCAAGGCATGGATACCTAATAAAGATTCACCATAGGTGGGGTTAATAATTCATGCTTCTGCTACTGGCTTTAGAGGAATCCATCTCTAATGGAGATGAATTCCACCTGTCATAATATATCAATAGTTCCATAATGGTTGGTGTAAGAGAATTTGGTTCCAAGGATGATCCTTTCATGTGTAGCTAATGGATGATGATGGAACTCTGCCTGATGATAGTATGGAATACCACACACACACACACACACACACACACACACACACACACACACACACACACACACATAATGCAATGTGCATGGTGGGTGACTTGCCACCATTTAGTTATAAAGGAAAACACCTTAGTCTGGTCCAATTGTAAATTCATCATTTCCATAATATTCTTTTGCAATGTTTATGTTATGGCTTCACTTGCTTCTTAGGTTATACACATAGAGACTTGAGATCACTAGTGAGTGGGATATAATCAGTGTTCTTGGACAAGGTATTCCGTATTAGTATCGGTGGCCGTAACGGTCACCACCATTGTTGATATGGGTATCAGCCGTAATGACTGATATGGGGTCGTAATGACCATTACGACCCTCTCAACGGTTGAAAATTTTTTCTTGCCCGAACAAATTTGAAAAAATATCTAGAAAATCCAGAACAATGTAAATATTTCAAATATGTATTCATTTTTTTTTTTTTTTTTTGGTTTTGAACATGTTTGTGATAGTATAACGGTCCACTCTTTGGTGAGAGTATTGTATTGGGTTGTCTGGTGAATTTATGAACATGGTAATATGTCTTTAATGTTTACACATCACAATCAAGCATTAGAACTAGAAATTGGAAAAAAAAGAGAGGCATAAATACCACTCTTTTTTTTCTTTCAATTTTTTGAACAACGGGCCTTTAGATCTTCTATTCAATCAAATCGCTTCAATCTATGCTTTTAATCCTAAAAACTATAGGAGTGGTTGAAATTTACTTTAGAATGATCTAGGAGAGTTTTTTGAAATGAGAAAAGTTGAAAAATAGATTTAAATAGAAAAAGTTGTCGTTTTTCGACCATTATAGGGGTAACAGTCGTTATGCCCTTTAATGGCTGATACAGTCCCAAAAAACCAACTGTCCCATTTCAACCCATATCGTGTAATGGGCACAACTGTTACCTATATGGCCCTATCATAATGGATAAGGAACACCTTGTTCCTGGTATTGCTGATGTTATCGATAATATCGACTGATATTATTTGTATCCCATGTTAGCAATATAGATGTAGGGTATAATATAAAAAAATCCATTTCAGCGGTTGATATTATCGATAATATTTCCTAGATTCCAGGATATTTTCAACATTGTAAGATATCGACGATTACCCTTTTAAATAAATACACTATACAGTCGAAAAATGTGATGATATTGATGATTCCAACATTAATACTTGTGAAATTCCTAAAAGAACCCCTTTTTTTTGGGGGGGCGGGGGATGTTTAAATTAGTGCAGTATATGTGCTGAATTATTGTTTTATTCTTAGCATTTAGGGCATTAAAATCATATTTATTAATTAAATATTTTTGTCCAAAAACGCATAGTTTGGTCCCTATACAACAAAAATCTAGTAGTTGTTTTTCAGTAATATTTTGAGTCGTGTATGCGTAATCATGTGCCTGTTAACATTTCCTAAAGTTTCACTGAAAAATTCCACCTTTCTCCTAACATTTTCTAATGTTTGCTTGGACAGTAATGCATTCCTGGTATCTGTAATATTATCAACAATATCAATGCATGTTTCTGAGTCCTAGTTCTCCGATACATGTAACGATAATGATATTTTGAATACTGGATATAATTCCTTCCTATAGATAAGAACCTTTTCCCTATTTGGTGGATACCTGTCGTTTACCTAACCCCAAGAAGGATCAGATTAGGTGAAGATCACCCCCTGAAGGAGATAACTTCTTCCTGACTATTGGAAAGCTGGGTCCTGTATGGAGGTGGTGAGATACCTTCAGGAAAGGTCCACCTGATCCCAGGAGCAGTTAGATTAGGCAAAGATTACGGAATGAAGGTGATGTAGTTGCTTTCTGGTTTAATGAGAAGGCTTTAGCGAGTAAAGGTGAGCATGATGTCCCAACCATCTAGAGGACAGTCTATGGATGAAGCTGATGGGCATCATTTTATTGATTCACCTTGCGTTGAGGATATGGGGTGACAAACACGCATTGTGCTTACTTCAAGGTTTCATAAATTCCACCAGCCATAGAAATTTAACAGTTCTATCAAGGTTGAGAGAAAAGTAGCCCTTTTGCAATGTGGTCCTCTCATAGTGAGTCGCTGAATGAAATTCCCTCTAGTAATTAATTCTATTGCCATGACTTAGTTGGGGTGATGATTACCCATGTAAAGTATCTGCTAAGTGCAGGCCGTCAAAACCTTTGACATTAGGCCCTTTGTAGACTGATTCAAAGCTATGATTTTGTAAACAATTTGTTGTTTCTAGGAGATTGCTAATGCTTTTTTGGATGGTCTAAGGTCCAGGAAATAGGGGATTCCCTTATGAAAAAACATTTTTATGAATGTAATGTGGTGCTTGGGCACAATAATATAACAATTCATGTCCAGTTGGAAGCCATCCCTTGTCAAAGGAGAGTAATCCTTTGTCTTGATGGATATCTGTTTCTTCTTTCTGCTTTTTGCTTGAATACAATTTTTGTTGCTGATAAAAAGATCTAATATTTGCATGATTCCCAACTTAGCACTCCCAGGAAATGTGGCCTGTGGTTTCCACAGAAATACATTTGGAAGAGGTTTGAGAAAAATCAAATGATTTCCTGGAACTTTTGTATAATTACTGATAAATGTATGGCTCAAGAATTTTAACTGGAGTACTTATTTTCATTCTCTTATTTCTATTTTTCAAACAACTGGGTTCATTATCCAAATGTAATGCCTATCAGTTTGGGAGGAATTATAGTGTGTTGAGGGGTATTCTCTACATGTTGGGTGCATGGTTCAGTGATGCAAACTGTTGATCTAATTGGACACACTCTGGGAAGGGAATGCCCTAATAATCTTCCAGTTGGAAGATGCTAACCCATCAATCCATGGCCCACAAAAGATGGTCCATAAACAAAATATTTTAGAAGTCCACATTCAATAGAGAATAGGCCAAAGATTAGAGTGCTATGTTCTTCCAATCCGGGATTTTTTAGGGCAAGCCCCATCCATGATGGGGCCTATCTGATCAACAGTCTGGATCACCAAACCATGGGCCCTCGGTACATTAGTTATGCTTATTGGTATATTTTTTTTTATATTAATCTTTCTCGACAGATCAGTGATGCTGATGGTTATCTAGAGCGGACGTTCTTGAGTCCAGCTTCCATAAGGGCTAGCAATCTTATACTTAGCTGGATGCAGGATGCTGGTTTGACAACGTCTGTTTTATTTTTTTACCTTAGTCCTACTTGTACAGAGTTTCAAACATTCAACTGATAATGACATTGCCTTTTTAGGTGGGTGGACCATATGGGTAATGTACATGGTCGGTATGAATCAGTGAACGCAAGTGCGGAGGCTATATTGATTGGTTCTCATTTGGTGGCACTTCAAACTTCATTTTCAAGCACCTATTAACATAAATTAGGGTAGCATGCTTTCAATCTGGACACTGGCAATTTACTGCTATTCGATGGTTCTTACAGGATACAGTCATTGATGCTGGAATCTATGATGGGTCATTAGGTATAGTTTGTGCAGTGTCTGCATTGAAGGCTTTGAAGATCAGTGGAAGATTAGAGAAACTTCAGCAACCAATAGAGGTCAGTGAGGCTTCTGCTGATGCTTTTACATTATAGTGTTATTCGTAGTTGAATGATTTGCTCAAATGATGCCTTGTATCAACTTTTCTTCTCAAATTGATTGGCATTTGCAATAAAAGGGAATGCCTGGATGGGGTGGTAATATCAAATTTTTTTTTTTTTTTTTTTTTTTTTTTTTTTTTTTTTTTTTTTTTTTCTGGAACATAATCATAGTTTCATATATGAGAATGATGAGGACACAAGACCCTTCAAAGTCTATCAAGGAGAAAGCGCACGCCACAAGCATCTTCCTTGTGGCTAGACGATCATTGAGGAGCATTGAAGACCCTACACATGTGTAGGATGGAGGAGGACCCGACTGGAGGTCATCGGGTTGGGAAGACTATTTGGACAGTTTTCACTGTCGTCGGGCGCCCGATCAACTGGTCACCGGGCGCCCGAAATTCCCCGATTTTGGAGATTTGTTCGCTGGACATTTTTTGTCCTCGTCGGGCGCCCGACCACCGCACGGACCGTTTTTTTTCAAGTTTGTTTTTTTACTTAAGTTTTGAGGGTATTTTGGTATTTTTCTTATTTCCTAGTGTCTATTTAAGTGGGTTAAGCCCTAAACACGAATTTTAGTTGTTGATTAATGAAAAAAAGCAAACATTTGGTTGCCTCCTTCCTCTCTTCTCTCTCATGGTGCTTCTTCCTCTTCCTTGATCTCTTTCTTTACTTTTCTTCTTGTACCCCTCCAACTTCTTCTAGGTAATTTATCTTTCTTCCCCTACATTCTAAACCTTGGTTTTCTTAATTCCCCATTATCAAAATCTGAGAATTAATCCCAAACCTAATTCTTCAGATTTTTCAAATCTCTAATCCGAGAAACCTTTCGATTCCTCAGGCTAGTGATCCCCATTGATCAATTGGGTTAAGACCATGTAAGATCGGGAGGTTCTATCCCTCGCCGGATCCAACCTAAGTAATAATTGAATCTCGTACTTCATGGTTGTAATGAATGGCCCGCTCCATTGCATGTCTCCTTGTGATTTTCTTAGTTCATGATGATTGATGCTAGATTTTATATTATTATTGTCTTTTATTTCCGCTGGATTATATGAGTTCATGAGCATGCATTATAATTAGGGCATCCTACGTCAAATTTAGTATCAGAGATTAGGCGTGCATGGTTTTGTCTAGATCGAGTTATCAAATTAGGGTTTTGATTTTTTAGGTCAGTTTAGGAAATTTCCAGATTTAGAAACTTTCCTAATTTGGAAAATTTTCAGATTTGAGTAGTCTTTTGTTTTAATTAAGTAGTTGTCAGTTCATCATAGTTTACATCCATTGCATTCATCTCGTGAGTTGCATAACCATAGTGGTCAAGTTGAGTAGAATTAGTTCGAGGTTTTAGTTGTATGCCCACGAGAAGAGGTAGAGGTTTTGGACTTCAACCCACCATGAATAACGAGCAGTTATTTGCGCAATTGGCTCAATTGATACAAAAGATAATCGCTCTAGAAACGAGCCAAATGCGAGAGTTCGCTTGCATGGATAACCAAATCGCAACCACCATGAATAAAGTTGAGCAATTAGAGGCGTCCCAAAGGGAGAACCCCGCTGTAGGGGATGATGCGCACTCCCAAGTGGGAGGGATCATTGAAGAACGTGCTTCCGCACATGGAGAAAATAGTGGTAGAGATCGTGGAACCGGTCGTGGTGTTGTGCGAGAAGCACAAGCCACATATGATCATTAAGACCGCTACGATCTAAATGAGCGTGCGATAAAGAATGTGAGAGTTGAGGCCCCGAGTTTTGATAGACGTCTGGATTACAAGGGATTCTTTGACTGAGTTGCTGACATGGACCACTACTTTGAGTGGTATGGCATGTCAGAAAACCGTCAAATGCGGTTTACGAAGATGAAACTTGTGGGCCAGGCCAAGCTATTTTGAACTAACACTGAGCGAAAGATGGAAATAATTGGTAGAGCCCCTATCACAGACTAGTATGAGATGAAAGAGAAGTTGAAGGAGAAATATCTTCCTCTCTCATACCGACAAAAGCTCCTTGACCAATGGCAATCCTTACGCCAAGGGTTAATGTCTGTCACTGATTACTCGCCAAATTCGAGGAGTATATGATGCAATGTGATATCCATGAGGACTCTTTAGTTACGCTCTTGCGTTTCAAGACGTGCCTTCGAGCGGATCTTCAGCGCGAGCTTATAACTCGGCCCTTAATGGACTTGGAAGAAGCATATCAAGTTGTGCAGGAGTTAGAGCAATACCTGAAAGCTCCTGTCATTAGACGTTTTGAGTCCCGAGACCCTAATGCTAGATTTGGTTCCCTGGGAATTAGACCTAACATTAGTAGTCAACCCAGGGCACAAGCGACTGTTCCGCTTAGGCCTAGGGAGAACAAGGGCAAAGGGGTTCTTGGTGCCGGTCCTAGTGGGGGTAACCAAGTGAGGTGTCATGAGTGTGGGAATCTTGGTCACATGTCCAATCAGTGTCCTACAAAGAATCGTGGAAAAGCCTTAGTTATAGGCGATTCCCACGAGGGTGTTGATAACCAGGGTGATTATGAAGTAGAAGAATATTACCCTGAAGGAAGTCTTACTGATGAAGACAAAGTGGGCGATGAGGCAACGCTTGCAGCAGTCAGGCGTGTGCTGTCTCAGTCTAGGAGTAGTGTCGATTGGTGTCGAAACACTATCTTCTACACTCTCGCCAAGTGTGGAGAAAAGAATTGCAGGGTGATAGTGGACAGTGGAAGTTGTCAAAATGTGATTTCCGCTAATACCCTCGATCGGTTGAAGTTGAAATCCACACCTCATCTTGACCCGTGCAAGGTTTCTTGGGTTGATAAAACATCTCTTCCTGTCACCTATCAGTGCTTAGTTCCTATTGAGTTTGGGTCATACAAAGTCGCTATGGTGTGATGTGATACCTATGGATGTTGGACATATTATCCTAGGTAGAGAGTGGCTATTCGACAATGACGTCATGATCTTTGGCTGTTCGAATGCGTGTACCTTCATGCATAACGGTAAAAAGATCAAACTGAATCCTATGCCACCTGAAAGCACACTAGGGAAGAAAAGGGACGAGAAGGCGAGTGAGCCTAAGGAAGTGAGGACATCCAAACCTAAGTCTCTTCACATAATTAATGCGAGAGAGTTCGAGAAAGAGACTAAGGAGGATTCCATGATGTATGCCCTTGTGGCAAGAGAGATTAAACCTGAGGTTCCATCAGAGTTACCCCATGAGGTAACGTCGGTTCTAAATGAATACAGTGACATGTTTCCTAAAGACTTACCGAACAAGTTACCACCTATGAGGGACATTCAGCATGCCATTGATCTCGTTCCAGGGTCGACTCTACCGAACCTTCCTCACTACAGGATGAACCCTGCAGAGCATGCAAAGTTAAAGAGGCAAATTGATGAGCTTCTGCAAAAGGGTTTTATCTAGGAGAGTATGAGCCCGTGTGCTGTGCCCGCATTGTTGATGCCAAAGAAAGACGACATGTGGCGCATGTGTGTAGACAGCCGTGCCATAAACAAAATTACCGTCAAGTATAGGTTTCCCATACTTAGACTTGATGATATGCTTGACATGATGGCGATGTCCACCATATTCTCCAAAATTGATCTCAAGAGTGGATATCACTAAATTTGCATACGCCTAGGAGATGAGTGGAAGACTGCGTTCAAAACAAAAGACAGGTTGTGAGTGAATGGTCATGCCTTTCGACTTGACCAATGCACCCAGTACTTTTATGAGGGTGATGACACAAATCTTGAGACCGTTCATGGGTAAATTCCTAGTGGTGTACTTTGATGACATTCTTATCTTTAGTACCACCAAGGAATCACACCTTGAACATCCGAAGCAAGTCTGTAGCGTCCTTAGGACTGAGAAGTTGTACGCTAATTTTAAGAAGTGTACGTTCATGTCTAGTTAAGTCGTGTTCTTAGGATTTATAATGTCATCAAAAGGAATGCGCACAGACCCTGAAAAGATCAGGGCCATAGTTGAGTGGCTTGAACCGAAGAACATTCACGAGGTGCGACGCTTTCACGGCTTAGCAACTTTTTATCGTCGGTTCATTAGGAGTTTTAGCACGATCATGGCTCTCAATACTGAATGCATGAAAAAGGGAGAGTTCATGTGGTCTAAAGCCACAGTCAAGGCTTTTAGGTAAATTAAGGGCAAAATGGTAGAAGCTCTTATCATGCATCTACCTGACTTTTCTAAAGTCTTTGAGGTGGCGTGTGATGCGTCTGGTGTTGGTATAGGTGGAGTGTTGAGCCAGGAGGGCCACCCAGTAGCCTATTTCAATGAGAAACTGAATGAAGCAAAATAGAAGTATTCCACCTATGATAAAGAGTTCTATGCGGTAGTGCAATCCCTAAGACATTGGCATCACTATCTCCTACCGCAAGAATTCCTCTTGTTTTCTGATCATGAGGCCTTGAGATATTTACATTCTTAGAAGAAACTCAACCCAAGGCATGCTAAGTGGGTGGCGTTTCTTCAGGAATATTCGTTCATCTTGAAACATAAGGCCGGGGTAGAAAAAAACTAGCGGATGCCCTTAGTAGAAGAGTGACGTTGCTCAATTCCTTGAGTGTAGAGGTAGTTGGATTTGAGCAATTGAAAGATGAATACCCCACATGTCTTGATTTTGGGGGTACTTACGCGTCGCTCTCTAGTGATCAGCGTAGTACAGGTGATTATGTCCTTAAAGATGGCTTCCTTTTTAAAGGGGACTGACTTTGTATTCCCCGTATGTCCTTTCGTAAATTTCTCTTCTGAGAGCTTCATTCAGGGGGGATAGTTGGCCACTTTGGTCGAGATAAGACCATTGCCCTCATAGAGGATTTGTTTTTATTGGCCAAGTCTCAAGCAAGACGTAGCTTAGGGCAGTGTCCTACATGTTAGCTGGCAAAGCAACGAAAACAAAATACCGGGCTATATACGCCATTACCAGTGCCACATGCTCCGTGGCAGGACATTAATATGGATTTTGTGCTGGGACTTCCCAAGACAATAAAAAAGCACGATTCCATCTTTGTTGTTGTGGATCGCTTTTCTAAAATGGCGCATTTCCTCCCATTTTCGAAAACGTCAGACGCGTCTCATATTGCTCGTGTCTTTTTTGATGGTGTGTGTCTCCATGGTTTGCCTAAGACCATAGTGTCTGACTGTGATGTCAGATTTACCAGTTATTTTTGGAAGACACTATAGCATCTGATGGGTACTCGTTTACAGTATTCCACTGCATACCACCCCCAAACTGATGGACAAACTGAGGTGGTAAATCGAAGTCTTGGAAATCTTCTACGTTGTCTAGTGGGTGAGCATATTAAAACTCGGGATTTAATTCTACCAATCGCTGAATTTGCTTATAACGGGTCAGTTAATAGATCGACAGGGATGAGTTCATTTGAAATTGTTAGTGGTTACAAACCTCGAATGCCCATAGATCTCGTACACATGTCTATCACCCAAAGATCTTCAGAGTCGGCCGATGCATTTACATGACACATCCATGATTTGCATACACATATTTGACAGCGGATTAGTAAGAGCAATGATAGTTATATATATTCAGCTAACTCTCATCGTAGGCTACAAGATTTTCAGGAAGGAGACTATTATGGTGAGAATAAGGCCAGAGCGGTTCTCCCAGGGTTCCGCTAAGAAATTACAAGTGCATAGTGCTGGACCATTCAAGATATTGCAGAAAATTGGTCCAACGAGTATCGGATTGACCTTCCACCTGAAATGGGCATTAACCCAACGTTTAATGTGGAAGATCTAGTCCGATCCCCTAACCCTACCATTGATCCATTATCCCTTTCATGGCCTTTCTTTGAATTTTCTTTACAACCTACTCCACCCCTTCCTCCACCTATTATTCGTAAGGAAGAGATTGAGGAAATTGTGGATGAAGAGATACTTTCAACGAGAGATGGAGGTTTCCAGAGGTATCTTGTCAAGTGGAAGAATAAACCACCATCTGAATCTACGTGGTTGACTGAAGCGGAGTTGCAGCGTGTTGATCCTGATTTGCTTGAGTGCCATAAGAGTTTTAACTCGTCGGGGTAGAGTTTTTCTCACCCGAGGGGAGTTGATGAGGACACAAGACCCTTCAAAGTCTATCAACGAAGAAAGCGCACGCCACAAGCATCTTCCTTGTGGCGAGATGATCATTGAGGAGCATTGAAGACCCCACACACATGTGTAGGATGGAGGAGGACCCGACTGGAGGTCATCGGGTTGGGAAGACTATCTGGACAGTTTTCATTGTTGTCGGGCGCCCAACCAACTGGTCACCGGGCGCCCGAAATTCCCCGATTTTGGAGATTTGTTTGCTGGACATTTTTGGTCCTCGTTGGGCGCCCGACCAAACTGGTCACTGGGCACCCGACAACCGCACCGACTGTTTTTTTAAAGTTTGTTTTTTACTTAAGTTTTGAGGGTATTTTGGTATTTTTCTTCTTTCTTAGTGTCTATTTAAGTGGGTTAAGCCTTAAACACGAATTTTAGTTGTTGATTAATGAAAAAAAGCAAACCTTTGGTTGCCTCCTTCCTCTCCTCTCTCTCATGGTGCTTCTTCCTCTTCCTTGATCTCTTCTTCACTTTTCTTCTTGTGTCCCCTCCAACTTCTTCCAGGTAATTTATCTTTCTTCTCCTATATTCTAAACCTTGGTTTTCTTAATTCCCCATGATCAAAATCTGAGAATTAATTCAAACATAATTCTCCAGATTTTCCAAATCTCTAATCCGAGAAACCTTTCGATTCCTCGGGCTAGTGATCCCCATTGATCAATTGGGTTAAGACCATGTAAGATCGGGAGGTTCTATCCCTCGCCGGATCCAACCTAAGTAATAATTGAATCTCGTACTTCATGGTTGTAATGAATGACCCGCTCCATTGCATGTCTTCTTGTGATTTTCTTAGTTCATGATGGTTGATGCTAGATTTTATATTATTATTGTCTTTTATTTCCACTGGATTATATGAGTTCATGAGCATGCATCATAATTAGGGCATCCTACGTCACAGAACCTCAAGGATTGTTTTATAGGGGTGGGAATTGATTGGGTGGACCACAATGCAGTGATTAATTATTCAATTCCTTAACTGGGACAGAAAGTCTGGTTCAGGTGTGATTTGTTTATTAATCATGGTTGAAGTTATTTATTAATTGGACTTGAAATTCAGGTTTGTACCAGATCTTCAACAATGGTTGGTGGCCTATACTTGGTGTCAGGTTAGGCTTTAATAGGAAAAAAATGCCAACCTTGACTGTGTTTCGCAGCACGCCAACAACGCCAGTGAACCGAGATCCAATCTCCGGTCTCACCAACAAACGATAAACAAGAAAAAATATAATCTAGAAGTAGAATCGAAACAAACCAACAAACTATAAGACAGATTTTACATGGAAAAACCCCAAACAAGGGTAAAAAACCACGGTGCAAACTTTCACTATGAAAAAGACAAAGTTACAAGCAATACACTTACCTTCTCCGATTCTCCCATGCACAGAGATGGCCCTTTTTGCTAACCTCTCGCCTCTTTCTCACCTTGGACGTATAGAAAACTTAATAGCATACCCTAATCCCGGATTACACCCCGATATATAGTAAAACCCGAAAATAGAACTCAAATTAAAAAAGCCCGCAAAACTGATCACGTTCGGTCGGGCGCCCAGCCAATGCGAAATACATCCAGTGAGTACAACAAAGGAAAATTCGAATTTTGGGCGCTCAATCCACAGACCGTCCGGGTGCCCGGTTGTTCACAGAACAGTCCAGAGACTGTTGTCTCTAAATGCATGAACATCGGGCGCCCAGTCCACAGATCGTCTGGGCGCCCAACCACCTCCTGGTGTGATTGGCTCCACACCTCAACAATCTCCCACTTGGAGACACATCACCATAGTCCTTGTCTTCTACATCCAGAGTGCACCACCTCCCCTGTCTTCAAGCCTGAAGACCAATCAAAGCTGAACAGAGCTTCAGCTTCTCCCGTGTGACTGCCTTGGTCAACATATCCGTAGGGTTCTCACTTGTATGGATCTTCTCCAAAGCAATCGATCCATCTTCTAGTAACGAACGTATGAAGTGATATCTGATGTCAATATGCTTGGTCCTTGAATGAAAGGCTGAATTCTTAGCCAAGTGTATTGCACTCCGACTGTCACTGTACAACTTGCAATCTGCTTGCTTCTTCCCCAACTCTTTCATAAAACCTTGCATCCACACCATCTCCTTGCACGCTTCTGTAGCTGTAGCATACTCTGCTTCCATTGTACTGATGGACACTATCTTTTGTAATTGAGAGACCCAACTGACTGCGGCACTACCCAGAGTAAAGACATAACATGTAGTGCTCCTTCTGCTGTCAATATCCCCTGCCAAATCTGAATCAGGCGTAGCCCTGTAGCTCGATTTTCGATCCTCCATAACACAGCTCCACATCCACAGTACCTACCAGGTATCTGAGGATCCACTTCACAGCTTCCCAATGTTCCTTCCCGGGGTTGTTCATGAACCTACTAACAACTCCCACTGCTTGAGCAATATCTGACCTCGTGCTAACCATAGCATATATGAGGCTCCCTATAGCTAATGCATAAGGGACTTTAGCCATGTAGTCCTGTTCCTCTTGCGTCTTCGCACCTTGCTCCTTTGAAAGCTTGAAGTGGTTGGCTAATGGAGTGCTAACTGGCTTAGCACCTCCCATATTGAATCGATCAAGTACCTTGGCTATGTACTCCTGCCTGTGACAAAACTAGCTTCTTGTTTTCCCTGTCACGCTTTATTCTCATGCCTAGGATTTATTTTGCAGCTCCTAAATCCTTCATGGCAAATTTTCTAGACAGTTGTCTTTTGAGATCTGAGATGTCCTTCATGCTTAATCCGGCTACAAGCATATCATCAACGTACAAAAGAAGGATGATGTACGACGTATCAAACTTCTTCAAGTAGCAACAGTGGTCTACATGACATCTCCTGAACCCGTTTCCCGACATGAAATTGTCGAACTTCTTGTACCACTGCTTTAGGGCCTGCTTCAGGCTATATAGACTCTTCTTCAGTCTACACACCTTGTTCTCCTTTTCTGGTGCCACGTATCCTGTCGGCTGATACATGTATATCTCTTCTTTAAGGTCCCCATGAAGAAATGCTGTCTTAACATCCAGCTGCTCTAGATGTAGATCCTCTGTAGCCACTATACTCAAGACCATGTGAATCGTAGACATCTTCACCATTGGTGAAAATATTTCAGTGAAGTCGATACCTACTTTTTGTTGGAACCTTTCACAACTAATCTGGCCTTGTACCGCTTCGAACCATCGTGCTCCTCTTTCAATCTATAAACCCACTTGTTAGGAGGAGCTTTCTTACCCTTAGGTAGAGTGACTAGCTCCCACGTACGATTGGACTCAAGAGAGTCCATCTCATCATCCATGGCCTGCTCCCACTTAACCCGTGTATCTAACCGTAATGCCTCTTCAAAACACTCTGGTTCACCATTATCTATCAGCAGTAGATAATGCAAGGAGGGTGAGTATCGGACCTTGGGTCTCCTCTCCCGAGTAGACCTCCCCACAACCGGTGTCTGTGGCTCTGCCTCATCATGCTCCTGTGCATGCTTGTCCTATGACACTGTAACACCTGGGTCCGGTAACTCTTCCAACTCTACGAATTCTTTCTTATCTGCCTTATTCTGCTTTTGCTGCACACTGTCCTTATGCATCACTTTTTCATTGAAGACTATGTCCTTGCTTTTGATGATTTTTCGGTTCTCTGTGTCCCAAAATCGGTAACCAAAATCATGCTGCCCGTAGCCTATAAACGTGCACCTCCTGGACTTCGCATCTAGCTTGTTTTTATGCTCTGCATCAATGTGAACATATGAAGTGCAGCCAAACACTCTGAGATGTACAAGGTTCACTTCTTTCCCAGTCCACGTTTCTTTTAGTAGCCCACCATCCAATGGTGCTGAGGGAATTCTATTGATGAGATATGCGGCAGTATTTACAGCATCTGCCCAAAACGTCTTGGGCAACCCTGCATGTGGCCTTATGCTCTTAACGTGCTCAAGGATGGTCCTGTTAATGCGCTTAGCTACACCATTTTGCTGCGGTGTCCCTGGGATCGTTTTTTGACGTTTGATCCCATGTTCTGTATACTCCTCAAACCTCTTATCACAGTACTCTTCTCCATTATCAGATCTGAGACACTTTACAGTTTTACTTGTCTCGTTTTCTACTATTACTTTCCACTTCTTAAATACATCGAATACATCAGATTTGTGTTTTAAGAAATAGACCCACAGTTTTCTACTAGCATCATCAATAAAGGAAACAAAGTAACGTGAACCACCAAGAGATGATACCTGTGCCGATCCCCACACATCCGTGTGTACAAGCTCCAGCAAATACGTCTTTGGAGCGTGTCCTGTTTTCTTGAAGCTTACTCTCTTCTGCTTGCCATACACGTAGTCCTCGCAGAATTCCAAGTCGATAGACTTTAGCCCTGGTAGCTTCCCTTTTGACAATAGCACTTTCATCCCTTTCTCACTTATATGTCCCAACCTCTGATGCTATAACTGCCCATTCACTCCAGTTGATGCGACTCCGAGTGAACTATACAATCCAGAAGTCACTTACAAAGTACCTTCCTTCTTGCCTCGAGATATCACCAAGGCACCTTTTGTGACCTTCCAGGAGTCACTTGTGAATGTCGTCACATATCCGATATCGGCCAACTGTCCCACTGAGATCAAGTTCTGTCTCAAACTCTGTACATGTCTGACATCCTTCAATTTCAAGACCGTTCCGTCTTTCTGACTTAAGTGAACGTCTCCCTTGCCAACAATACTGCACGGCTCATCATCACCCAGGTAGACTCTCCCGAAGTCACCTGACACATAATCACAAAGAATTTCTTTCGACGAAGTGACATGAAATGAAGCACCCGAGTGTATAACCCAAGACTCATTCCGTGCATCAAAAGACAAGATCAAAGCCTCTGTGTCACTCTCCTCAGTTAGATTCACTGAATCCTTCCCACCTTGAGAGCTTCCTTCTTGTTTCTTAAGCACCATGCAATCACGCTTTATGTGCCTCTTCTTCTCGCAATGCCAACACCCGTCCTTGTCTTTCGGTCCCTTGGATTTATTCCTCGACTTAGAATGCCTGTGTTTATTGCCTCCTTTGTTCGAAGATCTTCTTTTTCCTTCAACGTTTAGAGCATTCCCTGAATCCCCTGAAGCTCCTGATGCCTTCCTTCTAGATTCTTCGCTGAGAATTAGACTGGCCACATCATCGAATTTCAACTTCGTCGTTCCTGAGGAATTGCTCACGGTAATCACCAAACCATCCCAATTGTCTGGCAAACTAAACAATATCATTAGCGCCTTGACCTCGTCATCAAAAGTGATGCCAACGGATTCCAATTGACTCGTGACTGTATTGAACTTGTTTAGATGTTCAGCCACGCCCCCACCATTTGACATCTTTATGTTGAATCGCTGTTTCATAAGATGAACCTTGTTGGACGCCGATGGTTTCTCATACATCGTAGCTAGAGCTTGCATTAATTCTTTTGTGGTCTTTACTTCGGATATATTGAAGGTGACGCTCTTAGACAAAGAGAGTCGGATCGTTTCTAAAGCCTTCCGATCTACTAAAGCCCATTCATTATCTGTCATCTTCTCTGGTTTCTTCTCTTTTCCTTCTAGAGGAATATAGAGGTCATTGTGATACAGATAATCCTCCATCTGCATCTTCCAGAAGGCAAAATTTGAACCATCAAACTTCTCAATTCGTGTCTTCCATTCTTCCGTCATCGCTCCCACTTGAACTAAACTAATAGCTCTGATACCAGTTGTTTCACAGCACGCCAACAATGCCAGTGAACCGAGATCCAATCTTGATCTCACCCACAAACGATAAACAAGAAGAAAAATAATCTAGAAGTAGAATCAAAACAAACTAACAAACTATAAGACAAATTTTACATGGAAAAACCCCAAACAAGGGTAAAAAACCACGGTGCAAACTTTCACTATGAAAAGACAAAATTACAAGCAATACACTCACCTTCTCCGATGCTCCCATGCACAGAGATGGCCCTTTTTGCTAACCTTTCGCCTTTTCTCACCTTGGACGTATAGAAAACCTAATAGCATACCCTAATCCTGGATTACACCCCTCTATATAGTAAAACTCGAAAATAGAACTCAAATTAAGAATGCCTGCAAAACTGATCGCGTCCGGTTGAGCGCCTGGCCAATGCCAAATACGTCCAGTGAGTATAGCAAAGGAAAATCCGAATTTCAGGCGCCCGGTCCACAGACCGTCCGAGCACCCGACTGTTCACAGAACAGTCCAAAGACTGTTGTCTCTAAATGCATGAATATCGGGCGCCCGGTCCACAGACCGTCCGGGCACCCGACCACCTCCTGGTGTGATTGGCTCCACACCTCAACAGGTTGGGGCTGTTTTATTACGTTAGGAAATAGTAGTGTTATTCCTATGAGGCCATTCTTCTAATTCCTGTGTACTATGAGGGTAGCCTTGTAATCTACGTAGATATTTAAGAGAAGCTTTGGATGATCTCCAAGATCTCTAGATAAACTTGAGAAGATTTCTGGAATAATCTAAGGTATACTCAAGATCAAGAAGGCTATAAATACAATACCTTTATATCCGTTCCATTCATTTGGAGGAAACAATTTCCATGCTCCAAGGTTCTTTCCATGGTATCCTAGCGGCAGATTAGTGCATCTTCATCTTCTCTTAAGCCTATCCCTAACCATAGATCTTCCCTATCCTCTCTTCTCTCAGTTTATTATCTCCTCTTTTTTTCTTTTGTTCTTTTTTCTTTTTCTTGTCTTTTCTTTCTCCTTGCTTCTTCCTTTCCTTATTTCTTGTTTGGTTTTACACACCTCTCTGTCTCTTCTCTCTCCCTTCTTGCTTGGCTGTATGCCGCCTTAGCCCCACAACCTCGCTCCTCTCTTCTTCCTTTTCTATTCCTCATTTGTGTCCAGGTCTCCCCATTTGCATCAAGATATGATGGATGAAATGTCTGTTCTCTATGCTAATGGGACTTGGCTTCTTATCCCCCAACACTCCGGTATGAATATGGCAATCGCTGGGTCTATTTAAGTACTGTGCTGATGGTTTGGTTCAACAGTACAAAGCTGGTCTTGTTGCCATAGGTTATACTCAATAAACAGTCTTAGTGTTGACGAAACCTTTAGTCCTTTGATATAACCTGTAAATGTTCAAACCATTCTCACAATTGTTTGCTCAAGGTTGGTCCATTCCACAACTTGATGTCAAGAGTACCTTTTTTCATGGCGTTCTCTGTAAGAGGTTTGTTTGGAACAACCTCAATGCTTTCGAGTTCCTCTGGCACAAATCATGTTCATCGTTTTTGGAAGGTCATCTATGGACTTAAGTCAGCCCCTCATGCTTGGCTTGAGATGTTCAACAGTGCTTCACTCGAGCTTGGCTTCAATTGCAGCCTTGTAGCTCATCTCTGTTCACCTGGCTTCCTCTGGTCTTGACATTGTTATTCTGAATGTTTTTTTTTTTTTTTTGAAAGATGTCTAAATATAATTGTTCTTGTTCTGAATGTTGATGTGATAAATGACACTGGTTCCTCCTCTCTTCCTTACTATGCTTCTCGCGAGCCATTTTGCTATTAAAGATTTAGGTTCTCTGCATTATTTTGTAGGTTTAGAAGCTACTACTGTTTACTTGGAGTTGTCTTAGACGTAATATGTTTACGATCTTTATCTCGTTTTGGCTGATTGAAAACCTCTCACTACTCTTGCCATTTCTTCTAAGCCTTTCCCTTATGTGGGTGTTCCTGCCTCTGATACATCTAACTATAGCGATCAATGGGGAACCTTATAATCTCTCACTCACTCACTCAACCTGATTATACTTACGCTGTGAACTTGACGTGTAAATTTATGCATTGGTCTACAGCATCTGATGCAACAAGATTGAAAAAATCTGGAACTAGAATAAATTAAACTGAAGGTAATTACCACATTAAGCTTCAGATCATTGTTCTAAACTCAGTGACTTGATTGAAAATTGTCCAAGTCAGTTCAACTTGTCAGGATTTCTAGCTGAGTGAATCGGTTCTGACTCGGCAGGAATCATTGAGTAGGGCTCCATTTGCAGACACGTGTATGTTTTTCAATAAAAGGAAAAGTGACGGGATGGGATTCAAACCCACAACCTCAAGGAAGTAGTGTATTGAACCTACCTGCCATTGCACTGAGTACTGTGCACTTGACTATTTTGCCATTTCTAATACTTATATCTACTTTAAATATCTGCAACTCAAAATATCCCTTCATTTATTTATTAAATATCGAGTTGAGTCAAGTAGAGACTTGGCCGAGTCTGAGTCGACTCGACCTGGCTGGATATAGAGTCTAGTTGAGTCAAGTGTTGAGTTTTTGAACTATGCTTCAGATTCTTACGAAAGTCCCACACCACAGAAGAATATGTGGAATAAGGGATTGTTTCTGTGCACAACAGGCTACGGGTAGAAATTAGTATAAAAAACCTACAAAGTGATTGAAGGGGACTGTGAATACTGATCCAACAGCACTTCCGGTCTTCATAAACTATAAAGGAATTAAAGCAACATGTACTTAAGGGGAACAATTGCAATATACATGCCATAAAATTTCAAAATAGCTATTCAAGGATCAATCGTCATTCTTCATAAAATAGTCTTTACCTGTTTCTATTTTCCATGGGGCAAAAGAAACCTAATATAGTCATAGCCATCCATTACTTCTTATCCTAACCCTCTATATCAGTAAAATATTAAAAATGATAAAATATCCCTAAATTCTGTCACAACCGTACATTCTTTTTGTAAATCAGCTGCAACTCATCAAATGATATCTGGATTTTAAAATCTTAGGCTGGTTTGTAGCAAACTCCATAAGCTTTGAAAGGGATCAATTTTATGTCATTATTTGATACCAAAAATGGCCCACAAAATAAGTGTTGGAAATGCTAAACGGGAACTTGTGCAACAAGTCATGACTAACTCTAACTCTAGCAACTAATCAAATAATAAACGCTATGATCTTTGTTAATCCCATAGCGCCATTGAAGCATTGATTGGGTCCAGATTTTCCATAAGCCCTGATCCAGATCCTCGATTGACCAATTTGGATCATTATGCGGTCCAGATCTTCAATCTAGCACGTGTGCCTAGAGGCATCCCATTTCCATCTTGTAAACCATATTCTTTAATTTGTGAAAGGCACTCTTTCACATGGCCTCCACATTTGGTCAAGTTCATCCTCTTAACTGAATACTCTGATGCTGATTGGGCTGGATCACCTAATGACTAACGGTCTACTCTGGCTATTGTATATTTCTTGGTTGTACTTTCATCTATTGGTATGTCAAGAAAGAACCGATGGTTTCTCGTTCTAGTGCTGAAGCTGAGTGTTGTGCTATGGCATCTACAAACATTAAAGTTGGCTACAGTTTCTACTCCTGAATCTGCATGTGTTGTGATAATGTCAGTGCGACATATATACTGGCAAATCTGGTCTTTCTTGCACGAAAAAAGTGCTCAACTGTTATTTTGTTAGTGAGAAAATTGGCTTTGGGTAGATTTGCGCCATTTTTGCTTCTTTTTTCTCAGCACCCTGCAGATACTTGTGCTAAACTGGTTCTTCAAGATCGTTGTCATTGGATACATGGCAAATTGGGCCTCCAGTCTTTGGCCATACGTAGTTTGAGGGGAAGTGTTAAGAAATAGTGGTATAACTCCTATGAGGCATTCTTGTAATTCCTATTTACTATGAGGATATTGTTGTAATTGTTGTTTATCTTTTAGATAGGCTTGAGAAGATCTCCAGGATCCCTCTACATAAGTTTGAGAAGTTTCCTAGAATCTTCCTTCGTAGACTTGAAGTTCATAAATACCATGTATTCATTCACTTGTACACATACATACCTTTCTAGAACCTTTCATTTGAATGTCGCACCAAGTAGCCATTTCTAAGCCATGAAGGCGTGGTTTGCACTTGGGCAGGGCTAAAAGTAGAACCCAAATTAAGCAGGCTCACTTTCCACACATAGTCCACCCCACATGAAAAATGAGATGTGCAGCAAGGCCCAAGCACACCTCTCTTGCCTCTGTGTGCTTGTGACTACTGAATGATGAGCTTGGGAATGGGGAAGTTCCAAGCATATCGTAATGATGTCTTCTATTCAATTAAAGTTGAGACTAGGCAGAGGAATTTATAGTTTGCATGCTGGGTGTACTTTTCTTGGAATTGTAAATTATAAGCAGTGCCTGTGTAGTTATTGTAGCTTTGCTCGCAACTTGCAGGTGATTGCATTTAGTGATGAGGAGGGTGTTAAGTTCCAATCTACCTTTCTAGGAAGCGCTGCTATTGCTGGTATTCTACCCCTGTCAGCATTGCAGATATCTGACAAAAGGTTTTTCTTAATAATTTTTTGTCAATACTTGTAGTCTATTTCTTCTCCTAACATGGGTTAGCAGTATATTTGATGCATGAAACCTTTATCCAGTGGTGGAACGCTGCAAGACATTCTTAAGATAAACTCTTTTGAAGCTACAGAGGAGAGCTTTCTTCAGCTCAAATATGATCCACAAAAAGTTCGAGGATATATTGAGGTATTTTCGGATTCGTGGTCAGTTCTCTTGTTTTGATTACTATAGATAAAATATCAGGACCTGGCTTGCTTAAAATGTTACATGCCACAGGTTCACATTGAGCAAGGTCCTGTGTTGGAAGCTCTTGGTCAACCTCTTGGAGTGGTGGAAGGAATAGCTGGACAGACACGGTTGAGGGCAAGTAACCTTTTACTTTCTGTTGAACTTTATTGTTGTTTCCACCAAGGTTGAGGATTTGGAATGAATATGTGAGTGTTTTCGAAAGAGTGTGCACTCCACTCAATTGAGAACGCACGCCAATCAATTGAGCAATCTGTCCGCCCCCAATTGACTGTATCTGGTGGGCCTCTTGTTGATCCTAACAGTTCATATGGTGTGCCTCACCATCAATTAGAGAAGCCAAACAATCTCCTGTTTCATTATTCTGTCTGATTGGGCAATCATTACATGTGGAGCATTAGTTGTAACTGTCGCCTTCTGAGACTGATCAGATGGTGTTCATCTGATAGAGGAGCAATTAGGCACAGCCCATCTCATGATGGGTCCCACCAGATGAATGGCTTAGATTGCCCAAAGTTAGGCACAACCTGTATTGCTGGGTCCAAGAGAACCATGGTGCTGCTTTTTGATCGAGCATCATAGAGTACCTCTCTTGTAAGTAATAAATCGATTGGTTAGAGAAATGAATGGGGTGTGCCATATCATATCCAAGAAAGAAACATAAAATATAACTGCTACAATTCCTATTGGGAACAGGTTTTGCCACAATTCCTATTGTGTCTTTGATAGTGCAGTTTGTAGCGTTGTGCGCTAAAATTTCTTTCCATGAATATACATCACTTAATTGCATTTACGTGTACAATGACTTTCACACTAGCTCTGTTCATGTCATGCATGCACCAACTGCATTTTTAAGCAAATGCATAAAGAACACAAATTTATGCATACACACATCAATGCTTGTGATCATCAAATATATTCATCATTGTCATCGTCGTCATCATCATCATCATCTAGGCCTTATACCAACTAATTGGGGCTGCATACACGAACCTTGTTCCACCATACCAATATATTCATGTCTTTATACATGCCACGTTCCAATGTATGGTGTAGTTGCTCATATTCACATACCATTGCCATATGTTCCATACACTTGTCAATCAGGCCCTCATCTTACCCTAACACCCATAAGGGTTAATGACAAACTAAAGGGCCTGTTAGGATAGTGGGAGAAGAAATGAAAACCTTAATGATTATCTAATGATGATTTCTCAAGATTTCCCATGAGCATGGTTAGCCATGTATTCCATTTTGCCAGTCTTGTTTCGATAACAAGTGGTAATCAAAATGAAGCGATGTATTCCATTTTGGCAGTCTTGCAAGTGCACCCTTCATTAGGAGGGGTGCGCTTGCAAGGAAATATGGGGTAGAAAATTGGGGGGGGGGGGGGGGGGGGGGGGGGGGGGGGGCGGGGGTGGTTGGGGGGGTTGGTGGACTAAAGCTTCCTCACTTTATTGTTCATCCTATTTGTGGAAATTAGTGTCGTCTCTGAAAGAGAAAGTATGAGAGGGCATATGTTTTCATTTGGGGGATGGTGAGAGAATTAGATTTTGGGAGGATAGATGGGTGGGGGAAATGGATTTGGGGGAGAGGTTTCCTTTATTGGTAGGGATAGCTAGGGAAAGGAGTTTGAAGGTGAGTACTTGTTATTCTTTTTCAGGTGAAGAGGTGGTGTGGACTCCTCCTTTTAGAAGAAATTTACGGGATGACGAATTCGAAGAGTTTATTCAATTGTTAGAGTTGCTTCATCCCATTTCTCCAGTGCTATCCGAGGTGGACTCCATGAGATGGTTTAAGGCAAAATTAGGTTCTTTTTCAGTTAGATCTTGCTATCGGATGTTGAATGCAGAAAATGAAGCTAGAGGGGCTGCTCCAACGGCTTTTCTGTGGCATTATGGTGCCCATAAGAAGGTGACAACCTTTGCTTGGTTAGTAAGGAAGAACAAGGTGTTAACAATTGACAACCTCTGCAAGAGGAAGATGATCCTTCCAAATGTCTGCTTAATGTGTCTAAGAAACGCGGAGTTGGTGGATCATTTGTTTATTCATTGTGCTTTCGCGTCGAAGGTATGGGGTTTCTTTCTTCAATCTGTGGGGGTCTTATGGGTGTTCCCAAACTCAATTGAAGAATTACTCTTAGCTTGGCACGGTGGTGGGGAAGGGAAGATAGGAAAAAAAGGTATGGAAATTAAGCTTGCTAGCGATTCTTTGGGCTTTATGGTGGGAAAGGAATGAGAGATGCTCCAAGAACAAAATGCGAGGGGCAAGACAGTTCTTTAGATTGGCCATGCAAAATGTAAAGGATTAGTCGGAAGTGTAGTGGTGGGCTGTCTTGGTTGAGTCCAAGGGAGTTTCGGGGAGGGTTTTTGTTTAGATTTGTATAGTTTTATATTTTTGTATATTCTAGGCTTCGGCCTTCTTTCTATGAAATTTCATCAATGTTCCAAAAAATAAAATAAAATAAAATAAAGCTCTCACATTACTCTTCCAGTCTTCCTATATGTTCTGCATGAGAATTTGACTATGGTATTTAGGTAATAATTCCTTTTTGAAATCCAATGTTTCATTTGCTATCCAAACACCAAAATGTCCAATCGTGAAA